>PVLD010001337.1:0-207852 GCA_004027595.1 Dinomys branickii | reverse complement strand
TTTTTAGTCTTTTTCTCAATCTAAGTAAAATTTATAGATTGTTACCTTTTCAAAGCACTAGTTTTTGTTTTTATTGATTCTCTCTTTTATTTAATCTGTTCAGATCTTTTCTTTCTTGTTTGCTTTTGCTAGCTTTGGGTATAGTCTCCTTTTTTTTTTCCTAGTTCTTTTAGATGTAAAATTAGGTTGTGAGATATTTTTTTAATATACTCTTATGTAAACCTAAAGGTTAGCTAGAGGTAAAACTTTAGGGTTTCTCGGTCATTTCTAAGCATGTGTACATCCACAGGCATGCATGTGTCCCTCTGGATTCCTTAGTATTTCTGGGAGTTTTTCAAAGCACATATTTCCTTCACCATGTATGCATTTCTTCCATCTCTTATTTCCTGTTCTGCTTATTCTTTCAGCACTTGAAGCTTTCTGTTGTCCTTTGCCCTAGGCTGTTGCACCTAGTATATTTGTTTCAACCCTGAAAGAGTTCTCAGAAGCAAAGCAAAGGCATGTGCAGGTGTGGTAGTGCATGTCTGTAATCCTAGCACTTGGGAGGCAGAGGCAGGAGAATCGCTGCAAGTTCGAGGCCAGCATGGGTTACATAGTGAATGCGTGGCCAGCCTGAACTACACAGTGAAACTCTCAAAAAACAAAGTAAAACAGAGGCCTATGAACCAACCCCTCAGGGTTGAAACACTTAATCAAGTTTTTTGGCAGCAAGCTCCATATATATCTCCTCTTGGACCAGCAGTCTGTACAAGGAACATGGTTTCCCCAGGGCTACTGCTCAGCTTGTGAGTGAGGAGTAGTAGGTGCTTTAATTACAATATTCTCACAAGAATTTAGCAGCTTCTTTCTCCACTAAGCATTTTCTTAATTAAAAAAAATTTTTTTTTCTAAGTTCATTACATTCTAGAGCCTCCAAAAAGTTAGTTCTGCATTTTTGGCAGCTCTATCATTGCTTTAGTAGAGTATGGTTTTGGAGCTTCCTAGTTCATTGTTTGCAGTGATGTTACTCGCACCTTGCCATTTGAGCCATGCACTGGAATTTGTCACTGAACGCTGGTGAAAAATACAGAATCACATTAATGTAGTATTAGAAGTAGGTATTGGAAATTTTAAATTATGGATAGCAATCAAATGTGATTTGCGGGCTGGGGATATAGCTCAGTGGAATAAGCGCTTGCCTAGCAAGCGCAGGGTCCTGAGTTCGATCCCCAGTACCACAAAAAAAAAAAAAAAATTGTTTATAAATGTGATTTGCTCTTCCAGAAAAAATTTAACAATCCATTGAAAAGCACTAATTACATAATAATTTTGAAATTTTAAAATATATTTTATATCAACTTGTTCACTCTTAGCTTGTGTTTTCTGTCGAAAAAATGATGACTGTGCTAATAAATATGGAGAAAAGAAAACCAGTGAAAAATGGAACCTCACTGTACATTACTATTGTTTGGTGAGTATAATTTGTAATTATCTTCTAGAAATTTGATCCTCTAAAGAGAATTAGATACTGATATTGGTTTCTCATAATTGGATAAATTATTTAACTTTTTTGGATTTTGTTTTGCCTTTCTGTAAAAAATCAGGTTTTTGTTTGGTACATTTAATTCTAAAGTTCTGAAATTACTTGGTAAATACAAAGATTTACTAGCATTACCTGATTGCTTTTGTCAATTGCAAAAAAAGGGGGGTTGTATAAACTGGTACTATAAGGGAAGTGTTCTTTTAACACTTTTTTCTTGACTTTGTAGTTATTGATTAATCTCTGAAAAGACTTGTTTAAAGGTTCAGAAGTAAAAGTTTTATTTCACAGAGAATCAGGAGAAAAATTTCTGGCTAAAAGTAATTCATATTAGTGGAAAAAAATCAGGTTAAAGTATGGGTCTCTCAGATGGAAGTGATTTGGTCCTGAGCATCAGTCCCTCATTTGTTTCCTCTTCCTCTTAAGAACTTTTCATTCCACTTGAATCTGTAGCTTAATAGTGGCGGTGTTGGTATCTTAGCATACCAAGATTGTACTCGCATTAATACACACTATTTGTACTGAATTAGTTATCTGTTTGTGCTCAACAGATTATTCTGAAATGAGTAGGTTAAACTCACATTTATTATCTCACGTAATTTCTTAGGGTCACAATTCGAATTCTAGCTACACTAGATGTTCTCGGTCAGAGTCTGTCATGACAGTATAATTAAGATGTCCTGTCGGCCCATCTGAAAGCCTTGCTAGGCTTGGAGGGTCCCTCTTCAGAGGCTCACTCAGGGTTTTGGCTTCAGTTCCTCTTAGCAGCTGACAAGGGGCCTCAGCTTTTTACCATCTATGCCTTGGAGTATGGCTTTCCCAAAAGCAAGTGGTAAGAGAGGGTAAATCTATTCCCTAGTCTTCAGAGCCACACACTGCCTTCACTGGTGCTTTATTTTGTTAGAGGCAAGTTAAGACCAGCCTATACATCAGGGGGAGGGTTCATGCCACCTCTTAAAGAAAGCACATTTGTGAAGATATTTTGAAGCTCACTACCATCCATGTTAAGTTTTTCATTGTTTACTTGAGAAACTGTCTGAAGTATTCCTTTGTGGTTGTCTCAGGTGCTCTGTGGGCTAAATATACTGGTAGACTGAGCTAGGAATTCCTTCATACTCTCTTATTTTATTAATGAGTATAATCCTTTTAAAACAAGTACTGACCCCAGACTCTCCCCTTTTAAGGTTCATAAGAACAGGAAAATATTGTAATGTTACAAATGGTAATACAATGCTAGACCTGAAAGAGACTTAGAGACAATCTGCTCCAATATTCTTACTTCCGTGTTTGAAGTCAGTGACGTATAGCTTGTTTAGGGTTCCAGAAGTTTAGACACTTGTTTGCAAGCTGGATTTCTTATTTACAGTCCACTTCTTCTTTATACATTTTGCCTTAGCATCTTTCAACTATTAAGTTAAAGTGAGATTTTTATAAAAGTCAAAAACTTATTAACTGTGACTCAGTAGGTGTCCCTTTAACTATTCCTTTTGTAATTGAGAATTTAGTTAGATTTAAAGTTAGCCTAAAATAGAATTTATTGTTATTACATTCACAGTTACCCGTATTTACTACTCCCCCTTTTTTGTAAAACTTAATTTTATGTTTTTCTTTTTTTCCTCCTTCCCAGTCATCTATGTACTACCTTCCTACCTTCTTTCTCTTGTTATGTAACTTCCTGGAATACTTTTAGAATCTAGTTCAGCTATATGAGCTGTTAATAGACAGTGTTTCTGAATGAAAGGACATGAATAATTGCTTATTTTGACCATGGAAAATGATTACAGACAGCTGGTTGGAAATTTGAGTTTTATTGGAGTGAATATTATGGTTGAATGGATATACACACACAAATACACACACACACACACACACACACACACACACACACACACATATATCCAAACTAGTTTCTTAGAATTCAATTTTCTAATTGAGAATATATTCATAGTTGATGTCAAGTGGAATTTGGCAGAGAGGTGAAGAAGAAGAAGGAATGTACGGTTTTCTAATAGAAGACATCAGGAAGGAAGTGAATAGAGCTTCTAAACTGGTAAGTAAATTATTTTACTCATTATATTACATTCCATAAATATTGTCAGTACTTGAGAAGTCTCTCCTAGTGTCTGTACAAGAAATTTATGGCTTTACTTTTATGTTATAACGTATATTTTTGTCAGAAGTTTTAGAACAACATTTTGTATTTTTTTGCAAATGAGAGCGTACCTGACCCTGGATAATACATGTGACAGTAGTGATTACTCAGTCTTATTTACCCTGTCCACTGTTTCACCCAGTCTTTAATTCCACCCCTCTGATTAGCAAACTGTACAAGCCAACCATTTACTTGATTACTAAGGTTGGGATGGTAAGTTGAGATAGAAATTATACAAATGTGATTTTATGATTTCCATAACTCTTATGGCTATTCTGTGACATTTTCTACTTAGTGTTTCCTGCTCTCCTATTCTCCATGCTAGATATGCTAACCTTCAATCCCTTGTTAATTGTTTTATTTTAATGATTTTCTATATGATTGATTTATATGCTAGGTACTACAAGGAGAGGACTGTAGGTCTTCATAGGTCTAAGAAGAAATAGTGATAGAGAATAAGAAAATTGAAAGTATGGAGAATTCTGTTTAGAGAATGTGATACTAGAACTGATCTCTGTGGTGGAATAATTTGGGCGATGAAGGAATTCACTGCTTTACTGAGCGGAGGTAAATTGGCAAGTTATACTTGAAAAAGTCAGAAAAGTTGTTTCATAAGTGCTGGGGTTATTTAGAATGATAGCAAGGATTATAAAAATATAGAGAAAGCTTGTGATTCAAGTGCTAAAGTCCTAAAGTAGAAGATTGATTAGGAGGTTGCTAGATAATAGAATATATGTTGTTAAATAATCAGAATTTTGTTAAAGTATAAAGATATATATATTTTTTAAAATACAAAATCATGGCCTAAAATCTCAACAGAGAACTACAGTACTACTGTTTGTTCTCCGTCATGCCCTTGTGTGTCCTATTCTTATCCTGTGCTAAATCTGGAAATTAAAGAGGAAGTAAAAACAAGAAGCTGCATTCAAAAAGTAAACATAAAAACCTTTATTTAGATAAGGCAAAGAAGTGTAAGCGGTTATTTTTTAAAATGTTAAGAGGGGATGAGAGTTGAGACTCATAAAATAGAGGCTGTAGGGCACAAGGGAGAACCTTGATGGAAAGGACTGTTTAAGGACCAATTTAAAGACCATGCAAGGATTCAACATCAGTCTTGATTCTGAAGAAGAGTCCTCATTTTTTTATATTAAACTAGAATTCCTTTGTGTTAGCTCACAGGGAGAGTCTCAGATTGGTCAAGGGTTTTCCTATTACTTGGGTGGTAGTTGAGACATCAGCAATAAACTGTAATCCTGAATCAGTGACCATTTATAATGGCCATTCAAGTGTTCCAATGTGTTTTAGGTACATCCTATATTTTTCTAATGATTGACTAATAGTTTTTTTTTTGTTTATGTACCACTGTTATGCTTCAGTGAGTGGCAGTGTTACAGTTTTTGTTTGGTAGGCCTTTGATTAAAAATTACAGAAATTTATTCTCTCTGTACTGGAAGCCAGAAAATTCTAACTCAAGCTGTCAGAAGGGTTGATTTCTTAGAGAGAGTCTGAGTCTATGACTTTGGCAGCCTTTGGTGTCCTTGGTTTGTGGTAGCGTAACTACAGTGTTGCTTCCATCTTCACATGGCCTTTATGTCTGAAATCTGCCTCTCTTTTCTCTTTTAAAGACACCAGTCATTTGATTTAAGACCAACCCTAAATCCAGAGTGATCCTATCATAAAATGTTTAATTTTATCTGTAAAGATCCTATTTCTAAGTAAGAATCCCATGTACTGAGAGTTAGGATTTGAAAGTGTGTTTTGTAACAACACTGTTCAACCCTCTACGAGTATTTCAACAGTTTTTCCTTTGGTGAGAATAGAGTCATCTTAACCAGTTCTATACAGTTTGGTTTTTAGTATTGTTTTCCTGTTCTTGGTGAATATTTCCTAAATTTTGTGCTAATTTAGATTGAAATGCAGCTTTCATGTATAGCTATTGTGTATAAATTACTCAGTTTAAAATGTTTTAGCAGGTAGGAATGAAAAGGGGCTTCTTATAGCAATGAATCTTGAGGCTTTAGGTTGTTTCTGGGTAGAACAGTTTTTTAGGAAATTTCTTTAATGTACTGTCATCATAACTATTATGGAAATAATTTTCAGTTTCCTCCAAGTAAAACTTATTAATACCTTGATCATATTATAGCAGTCATATTTTTTATGATGTGACCCTGTTTTCATACTTTCTTCTAGAAATGCTCTGTTTGCAAGAAAAACGGTGCTTCAATTGGATGTGTAGCACCTCGATGTAAACGAAGTTACCATTTTCCATGTGGACTTCAGAGAGAATGTATTTTCCAGTTTACTGGCAATTTTGCGTGAGTTTTTTGACTGTGAAATACGAATATTTTAGAACTGTGGCAAATGGATATTCCAAGGATATAATTTCCCTGTAAAATAATATTTTAATGTTACACTGAGTTTATATACCTACGTTACTGAGTTGATACATAGACACTATATATTTTATATATATCCCTCATATGGAGTTACTTCTGCCTACTAAATCTTGAGAATTGCAATATCTAGGATAGGCCTAGTGATTAATATTAATCACTTTCAGCTCTGGGCAATAACACTGAACTGTTACTTACTTCAGTGACAATTTCTACCTCACACTCTTCTAGATTTTTATGTCATTGTTAAGATTTGATAGTCTCCTTGCTTAGGGCCATACGTTTTTCTTACTAAAGGCATATAAATTTGCTTGAGTACAAAAAATAAATACTTTATTTATATTATCTTAGTTACTTTTCTCATTGTTGAGACAAAATACCTGAAACACAAAATTAAAGGAAGAACGGTTTATTTAGGTTCACAGTTTGTAGAGGTTTCAGTCCCTAATGGGCCCAGGATGGGCCTTCCCATTGTCCACACCCAGAACCACGCCAAACCAATCAGTGGGCTAATTCAGTAATCACACACCCTTAACCCCAGCATCGCCCACTTCATCCCAGCATCACACACTATAGATCTCGCAACTTTGGAATACCCCCACCTATGACTGCATGCAGCTTTGTAGGAACATCTACACACAAGCCATAATATACACTGTGGGATGCTTTGAAAACATTTGCTTTCTGAGTACAGCTTCAGACATGAATTTTGGCATTTGATGTCAGTGAGTGTTCCATTTCTGTAAGTCTTTATATTTTGACTTAACTAATGGTTTGTTAACTATGTAAAAATACTACAAATTAGAAAATGTAAATTAATACAATGGAAGTCAGCATGGAGGTTCCTCAGAAAACTAAAACTGGAGTTACCATTTGATCCACTTATATCATTCTTTGGTATACTGTGGCACAATCCAACATAGGTACTCATCAACAGATGAATGAATAAAGTGTACAGTATTATTCAGCCATAAAGAACAAAATTTTGTCATTTGCAGAAAAATGGATGGATTTGAAGATCAGTATGTTGGGCACAATAAAATAAGCCAGACTTAGACAAATATTGCTAATTTTCCCTAGTATGTGGAATCTTAAAAAAATGACAAAAAAGAAAGATTACTAATAGAGGAGAGGAAGAGAATAAAAGATATGTGTGGATATAACCATAATATGTTACATACACTGAAACCCTCTCCAGAAATGTTGAACTTGGGGGAGAGTAGGGTAAGGAGTGTGATGGGCGTGGAAATGATCAAAGTATGTTGTGTGTGTATATGAACCAGCCAAAGTGAAACCCATTAATCTGTACAACTAATATGGATTAATAAAAACAGATGTGAAAAAGCTCACAGAATACATGTTAAGTGCTCTTACCATAATACTAAAGTAAGTATGTGCTAAATGAGTAAGGCAAATATAATCATTAAAAATAGAAATGAAAATAACAGCAAATAATAGCATTTAGGAATATGCTATTATTTGTATAATATGTTTATATGATTAAAAGATTCTTTAAGTATAGATTGTTGGCTCTTTTAATTTTATACAGTGTTGAATACAATAATACATGTTCAGTTGTTGAAAACTAGATATATATATACTCCATTGCTAATACCATTGCATAGGATTTTCAATGTTAGTTGCTGAAATCTCATGTGAGGTCTCACCACCACAACGTGTGCATTTTGAAGGGCCACCTGTTCTTGATCACAGAGTACTTTGTGGTACCAAGGCGCTAATCTGTTGTACATTATGAGACAGATACAAATGAATTTTCTCTCAAATATGTCGATTATAGTGCTAGCCTAATTGTGTTTTGCAATTCATTAGATATTGTTCTTAAATGTTTTATGTCTTTAGGTCATTTTGTTGGAAGCATCGTCCTGTTCAAATTATTACACCTAATAATTATAGAGACTCTGTACCATGCACCATTTGTTTGGAATTTGTCGCACCTATTCCTACTTACAGCGTATTACGAAGTCCTTGTTGTAAGAATGCTTGGTTTCATAGAGAGTGTGTACAGGTAAGATAAATTTTATAAGCTTTGATATAAAATGTATTGCTTGCTGGTTTGAATTTTAAATTAGTGTTGGCATATATATTACTCTTCTGTTAAACAGCTATAGTGCATTCAATTAGTAGCATATTTTACGGTAAAATTTAACCAATTTAAGTGTAATAATTAACATTTTAATAAATACTGTAGATGCTACCTCCCAGTGTATATTTATGTGTTGTTTTTACCTAAGAATTTTGTATTTAACAATGAATAACACAGAAATTATAATTCTAAATTATGTTTATATGTTTAAGCTAGAAAAAGGAAGGGATAAGAAGCTTGTCAAGCCTTTTTTTCATAAATTAGTAAAAATTTTCATAACTTCTTGACAAGGTGCTGATCACTGTCAAAAAATATTAAAAGTTTGGTTCTTTGAGGCATTTTGTGTATCAAACCTGGTGACCAGTTTTCAAGTAAATAAAATATCATAAAACACACAACTTGGCGTGGGGACATAGCTCAGTGGTGATATTTGCTTGAGGACATAGGTTCCATCCCAGCACTGACAAAAAGAAACACACACACATACACACACACACACACACACACACACTAAACATAATTTACTGTTTGATTTGGGAAATTCTTGAATATCTTAAGATGCCAGCTATTAAAAATGTCAAATGTTAATGTCAAATATGTAATATACATGTACTAGACTTGGTACTTACTAGACAAAGAATATACTTAATTTTTTAAGCTTAGATTTTATTGTTTATTAAGGTGAAATGTTATTATTGATTGAAAATTGTTTATATTTTTTAAAAATTAGATGTAAATTCTCTTCTATTTCAGTAAAATCTTAAAAGTATTACCAGTAAAAGTGTAGTTAATCTTGGTTGATTGCTCTTTTTTTTAATGGATTTTGGACTTTTGTATTTAGGATTATTCAGGTAAAAGTGAAAGGTTGGAGCCTATTTTTTGGGGAGAATATTAGAAATTCTGTTAATTCTTACAGAGAAATACATATAAATGGGCCCAAGAGACTACATTTACTAAACATCATAAAGTGTTGTCCTTAGCTGTTGAGGAATAAGTTCACATTGTATAAGAATCTTTAAAAAGATGAATTTCTTAATTTAAGGATTTGTATTTGAATCAATGTAATCACTTTCAAATGTATCATTTTGTTAATTTTGTAATAAATATTTCTTGGGACAAATAACATTTGCATTACTTACCTGTTAATAGTTTTTTGGTGAACACTGAAAATGCTGTTTTAATTGTTACAAATTACAAATCTATTTCTAACAAAATGGTAGAGCTACCAGGTATGGTTATGCATACGTATAATCCCAGTGGCTTGGGAGGTGGAGGCAGGAAGATCACAAGTTTAAGGCCAACTTGGGCAACCTAGGGAAAACCTATCTCAAATACGTTATAGAACGGTGCTGGGGTTATATCTCAGTGTTAGGCTCTTGGTTCATTCCCTAGGTTAAAAAAATAGTTACTTCATGCAAATTAATTTAGAATCGTAGCAACATGAACATGTTTGTGATAAAATATCAAGAAACAGATTATTTGATTAGAGCAAACTGTGAGAGGACTACTTCTTGAGTCACTTCCTTTAAAGGGTCTCCAAGTAGCTTTTTACTTTGGTGCCAGAATCTTAACTGAAATATTGCTAGTAGTCTGCCCAGTCCAGGTAGCTATAGGTAGTTAAATAAGTGTCTTTTTTTTTTTTCTGTAAAAAAGAATAGAAATTGGAAACAAAGGAATTTGTTAAGAATTTTTCACTCTATATCTACAGAATTGGCACTAATCTTCTGTTTGGATTTCTCTTTTTTTTTTTGGCGGTACTGGGGATTGAACTCAGGATCCTGAGCCTGCTAGGCAGGCGCTTATTCCACTGAGCTATATCCCCAGCCCCCAGGATTTCTCCATTGTTGCTCTAATCTTGTTGCTATCTTCTTGTGTCCTACGCTGGTTTTTTCCTCTATTCTAGATACTCCCTTGGACCATTTCTTGTATTTAGTAATATCTCAGCATCTGTCTGAGGTGCCGAAAGCTCCTTTAGTTTCAGTGATTTCAGTAACTTTATTCCTTCTGTCCCGTATGTTGTGTGAGTGTGTGTGTGCTCATGCACACACGTGTTGGGATGTATATGTGTATACCAGTTACCACTTGCCTGAACTGGAAATCCTCTTTATTTCTGTTTTCTTCCCACCGGCTTTTTTGTCTTTTGTTTTACCTGCCTGACCTCATTGTTTAGTTCAGTTTGGCCAGAATGTGACCCCTAAACACATTACCAATTGTAGTTGCCTAATCACATGTTCTCTTTTCTTGCTGTGGAGACTACGGTATGCAATCTTTGGAAGATCTATTGTCTTAATTTTCCTAGCAAACGTTTATTTCTTCCTGCAAACTTAGCTTTGGCCTCATTATCCTTCTGACATTTTTGTCATTATAGAATAGGAACTTTTTCCTTTTTCTTTGCTGTATATAACTTTAAGAAAAAGCATTGGCAGGGTTTGTACAGGAAACAATTTAATACAGGACACATAACTTAATAGGATTATTTTATAATAGTCACCTAAAGAGACAAATACAAAAGACTGCAGGAAATCTGTCCACACACTAAAGACCCATAGAGTCCAGCTGTGGGCCTGGATTCCACAGCAGTGTCCTGCCTGAGTCCAGCTGAATACCTAGAGGCCATCGCAATGCTCCACATGAGTCCACCTGGAGGCCAAGAGTCCATGACAATGTCTCATGCAAGCCTGTTTCATGGATCTGCGCTGGGAAGGCCCCAAGGTCAGTGGTGGAAGCTAGGAAGTCTGTGCCAGCACAATAAAGAATCTATGCCAGCAGGCTGAGTGATCTGCCCTGGAACCAAGAAGTGACACTCAAGGTAAGGACCAGAGCTCCCCAAAAGGTGCTACAGCCATCCTCAGCAGCAGTGAGGTCCCGAGCTCCTCCAGCGATGAGAACAGCCGAATTCATGTGAGGAAAGCCAACACAACAAGCTTCTGCAAGACATTGCACCATCTTCCCCTCCAGAGCCAGGAGCGATGCTCAAAGTAAGGACCAGAGCTCCCCCAAAGTTAACCATAGCCATTCTCAGCAACAAGGTCCCAAGCGCCTTCCAACAGTAAGAACAACCAAGTTCCTATCAGGAAAGCCAGCATGACAAGCTCCTACAGGAGAACCAACAGTACCACTTCTTCCTTTCCAGTTGTTTTTATGCTGTTGGCAATAATCCTCATATGGCTCCCCACACCCAGAACCACACTGATGGAGTTCAACTGGGTGTTACAAGTTGACTGCCAGTTGTCAATCCACTACACATTATTACATGATATCTTAGTAATTATATTGCTTCCTCACTAGAATTCCTTGGAGTTGAATCTAAATCATTTGATGTTTCTGATATTGTCAGGTAGTCTAATTGTCTTACTGCTGAGACAAAATACCTGACACCCAAAGTTAGAGGAAAGGTTTATTTCGGCTCACAGCTCATCGAGGTTTCTGTCCATAATCGTCCTGCTCCAAGACAGTGGCATGGGAGAGGGGCATCACAGAGGAGAAAGTTTGTGGCAGGCAGAAGGCAGCAAAAAAAAAAAACATCAAGCAGCAAGCAACAAGCCACGACCACAGCTCTTTGTGCACCTTAAATTTTACCAAGGCCGCCCTTGGGTAGTACACCCTTAATCCTAACATCAAACCATGAATCAATCCCAGCATAATGTCCTTGACCCCAGCAACACAAACCTTAGATCTAGCCACCTCTGAAAAGCCCACCTATGACCACATAAGGCTTTGAGGGGACATCTACATACAGCCATAAAAGGTTAAAAATATTTTAACATAAAGTGTACTACTAGTTTGTTCTTTTGTGTTTTCATTTAATTTTGAGACTGGCTACTTTTTCTGGTAAGGGTTTAGTTCCTTGTTTCTTTCTGAGTGCCCTCTGCCTGCAACTTTTTCTTTGCATTTACTGTACCATTGAGAACAGGTTTTATGTTTCTCTCCTTTGGGGAAGAAAAGTCAGATTAAGTTAAAAACAGCCAGAAATGATTTTAACAATTATATATCTTTTCTTGATGAAGTAACTACCAATTTTCATTGTTTTTCTCATAACATAGAATATAACATATTTAGAAACTAAAAGTACATTAGGTGTCAGAGGTTTAGGTATTAGGTATGATACTATATGGCGGACAGCTGTCTATAATCATTGGGTTTTTTTTTAACCATGGGATAAAAAGCTTTCCAGATGTTAGCAGTGGAGTAATTTGGTTTATAAGATCTGAGGATCATGGATGTAGAAAATGTTTTCATAACATACAAAGTAAAAAATAGCACATGTTTTGTTATATAATTCATAATTTGATGACAGACTTAAGTTGTTAACAATAGATTTTCCATTTTCCACTGTAGGTTCAAGCAATAAATGCAGGAGTATTTTTCTTTAGGTGTACAATATGCAATAATAGTGACATCTTTCAGAAAGAGATGTTGAGAATGGGAATTCATATTCCTGAAAAGTGAGTAATATTTAGCATTTCAACCAGAGAAAAGATACTTTACAGGACTTAATAACAGTAGAAATAATCATTTACTCCAGATTAAGTTATCAGTGGAGATTTAGCCATTTCAAATGGCAAAGTGTAAAGCCTTCTCCTTTCCAGATCTGTAGTGCACAGAAAACAGACTAACATAAATGTCTGGTTCATTGATTTAGAGTAGTGTTGGCGAACCTATGGCATACATGTTACAGAGGGCTGTTCAGTATCATTGAAAGCACTAAAAGGTTTGCCATCACTGGTAAGAGTCGCTCATTAAGTACCTCAGTGGTGTTCAATTTTGATTGGTCTATGTATAACTATAATCATCTTTAAAATACTATAAATTATGGGAATCAAGATGGTTCTAAAATGAATGAGAAATTTTCTTAATACTTCAGTGTGAAACATCCAGAAGTAATGATACTAAACTTGAAATTAAAAATTAGGAGTGAAATGTTAGAAAAATGTAAGTTTTAGAAAATTTGCTTGCTTTTTTCATTTAGCATTTAAAAATTTACTGTGAGACTAACTGTAGGACAAAATAACATATTGGAGTTCATATTAAGAAGAGTGTCTTAAAAAGGAAAATTTTTATTCTTGTTCCTAAGTATGTATGGGATAAAGAGAATATACTGAAAAGGATGGTTTATTCTTGCTCCTAAGTATGTAAAAGCTGAAAGGTTTTTGTTTTTAGATTCATTAGCGATCCTTTTATGTAACATAAGTAAAAGCATATTTCATATGTTGTTTCATTTATAGAGATGCATCTTGGGAATTAGAGGAAAATGCTTATCAAGAGCTTTTGGAGTCCTATGAACATTGTGATGTACGAAGATGTCGTTGCAAAGAAGGGCGAGACTATAACGGCCCTGATAGGTATTTCTGAAAGTTGAGTTGTGCTTGATTTTAAGCCTTGAGCTAGGAAAGCAGCACAGTTTTGCTTTTAGGATGTTTGAAGTTTTAACTTGAGATACAGTGTATTTATTGAACTTCTGTTTACATTTGTGTACAAAGAAATTTTTGTAGTTACTAGAGTTGTAATCTGTGTCTCACATATTTTCATGAAAATATTTTCTAGAGCTACAGTTTCTTTTTTTTTGTCTTTTGGAGACAGGGTCTTGCTATGCAGTTCAGGCTGGCCTCGAGCTCACTTTGTAGCCCAGGCTGGTCTCAAACTTGCAACAATCCTCCTGCCTCAGCCTCCTGAGTGCTAGGATTACAGGCGTGTGCCACCATGCCTGGCTACAGTTTCCTGTATGGTAGGCATTGCCATATGTGGTTACTAAGCCTGTAAGATATGGTTTTTCTAAATAGAGAAGGTCCTCTACATGTGAAAAACATACCAGTGACCTAGGTCAACAGAGTTATTTTTACAAAATACCATACAATAAGTGGTTTAAACAAAATAAATTTATTTTCTTGCAATTTAGAGTTCAGAAATGTCAGATCAAGGTGACAGTATGTTTGGTTTCTTCAGAAGCCTCTCCTTGCTTGGTTTGCAGAATGCTTCCCTCTGTGTTCTTCTCATAGTTGTCCCTCTGTATTGTCTGTGTCCTTTTTTTAAAATAAAGACCTCTGGTCACACTGTTTTAGAATCTACTCACAAGATGCCATTTTATTATAATTACCACTTCACTAAAGTTGATATTTACTAACTAATTTTAGGTTGTTCTTAATCTGTATAGCCTGTGTATTGCTGATCACCAAATCAGTACCTATAAAACTCCTCTTTCCTTTTGGCAGTTACTTTCTGAGATCACTTTTGATCTTCTGGGACGCAAGATACCTGCTACTGAGACACTTGATTTTTAATTTTATTCCCTCTCACCTAAGAAAAAGCAGTATTGGCAGAAGGCACTACAGTGTAGCAATTAGGGACATGGGTCTCAAGCCAGGTAAACTGGGTTGGAAACCTCACTCTAAGGCTTAATGATTGTGAGCTTAGTTGGGCAAGTAACTTATCCCGCTCTGCTTTGGTTTTCTCTTTTTAATAATGGGAGTAACAATGAAAATTGTAAGGGTTAAGCTTTCCCTTTAAAGAGTAAGAACTAGGCCCGACAGAGCTGGGGGAATACCTAGCTACCTCTCCTGTCACCCATATTTCTATTCAGTGAGGAGCTATTTCCATTCCTACACAATGAGAATGATATACCCATACAAAGAGGGGGCGCCTCATAACACAACCCATACCCATATCCACACAGACAATATGAACATAAACTTGCACATGTCACATGCCAGTGGAAAAGGCAAATGAGAGAGAATATGAGTATAACCCAGGTAGGAAATCTGTACCTTGTGGTCCTACACAATGCTTGAAGTGTCTGAGCAAGCTTATTTTAAAAGGTATTGCTTTACCTTGAAATTTATTGAGTACTTATTCCATATCCGACACAATGACACAGTAGTCTCTCAGTGAACATAACCATCTTCAAATATAGCTTCACACACAGAATAAATAGAAAAAAATGCTTCAGAAAAAAGTAATGAAGTATTGAAGCAGATAATCGGTGTTCTCTGTGATAAAAGGGTTGATTTTGTGTGTGTGGCAGAGGGCCAAGCCTATGGTAACACAGGTGATTGGAATTAGATTTAATATCAAACATAAACATCTTTTCTTTATGTCCTCAGCAAATGGGAAATAAAGCGCTGTCAATGCTGTGGTTCTAGTGGGACGCATTTAGCCTGTTCCTCACTACGATCATGGGAACAAAATTGGGAGTGTTCAGAATGTAGAAGTATTATCTACAATTCAGGTAATAGTTTATGATTTTGAATATAATTTTTCTATTTTAATAAAGTTTATTATCTTTATTTTTGTAATACTAACACTGAGATTTAAATCTGTAGATTTCCGAAAAGCCAAAAAACACTCATTACCCAACTCTAATAATGTGGCCATTACTGATTGTTTGTTGGAAGAATCATCTCCTAAGTTACCCAGACAGTCACCTGGAGCTCAGAGTAAAGAACTACTAAGGTATGTGCTTTAAACTTGAGATATAAAAATCTATTTGGAGAAAGTTATGACAGAAAATACCATGTACACTCAGGATGTTAGCTGATCATAAGTAGTGTTAATAGAGTTCAATATTTGATCATGAAATCAGTACAACCAGCATTTTAAAAAAATCAAAATGGAATAGACTAGAATGTAAATTATCAGATTGCATTGCACATAGGAAGAATATATGTCAACTCTATTTTAATTACTTTATTGTGTACTGAGTCACATAGTATATTTATTATTGATCATTTTCAAGATAGCTTTAAAATGTCATTTGATTATAGAGTAAGATAGGAAATTGAAACATCAAGCATACCATGTCACTTTGAAAAATGAAAGGAGTTCTATTTAATATAAAGATGTTCTTTGTAATATTGTAACCATTGTTTGCTTAATATATTCACTATCAACATCAGAAATCTAAATGTCACCTTTTCCTGTTGGAAAGTTTTAAGGCATACCTGTTAAATATTACCATGTTCTTAAGTATTTCCACAAAATAGCAAAATAAATAACTCTTAAAATCATTCTTAAATATTTGAAAATGACTAGAATTATACTTTTATACTGTATCAGGTATTTGTTCAATGGTAGTTACGACTTTTAAGTTTATGCAACTTTGCAAAATAGCATTTGGAGCTTTGCTTTACCCAATAGGAAAAAAGTAGAAAAATAATATTAATAGCTAAGCTTGATGAAGTACTTTCATGTTAAGATTCATATTTAAAACCTTAGAAAATGTAAAAGAATTTTTCTGAAAGTATTTGGGTACTTCATTTTTCAGGTAGGTAGAATATTGTCAAACTGTAAGGAATTACAGTTTTAAAATGCCACTTTTGGGGGTCCGGCTGCGAGTGGGAGTGCAAGCACCATCACGAGGTGGCTGTGGCTGGCAGCGTGGCTTTCATGGCCTCGGAGATCACCATCTTCATGGTCTCCGTCTCTGGCTGTGTACTGTTGTCCCCCGTACTGCCCACCTCCTGTTGGAAGGTGTCCACCATCGACAACACTGTCACCACCACCACCACCTGCTGGCCAATCTGGAAGACTTCGTGGGTGTCTCCAACTGCAAGTACTTCCCTTCCATGCTGGTGCTGGACAGTTATATCCTGGCATGTAGAGGACTTAAACTGTGGCTGTCAGTTTGGGCTTTTCTGGTCCCCTTTTGCACTCTTTGGAATGAAGTGTACCAAAGTTGGAGGTTCAGATAAAGCATAAGCTAAAATTACTTGTTTGGCTAGAGTTATATTCTTACTATCAGGGCTGTGCTCAGTGACTGACTTTCCCCTATAGGCAAACAAACTCCAACAGAATTCTTGGATCCTCTCTTTATGGAACAAAAATATGAATGAGGAACTACTCTGTTTATTGGATGAGCAGGAGACTCACTCTGTGCAACTGATAGTATCTTACTTTACTTTTCAATACCTGGCAATAACAAAACACCCAGAATATGATACACATACAACAGGGCCACATTTATATTGTCTCCCCAGACAAGGTCCCATGAAGAGAAGGAGACTGTAAATCCACAAACCTTTCAAAATGGTTTGATAAAAATGCTTATGTCTAAAAGGATTCTACTGGCAAGCTGTGTCTTGAGTTTTTTATCAAAGCAGACTATTCTCAAAGTGAGCCTGTCAAAGTCCTCCTATAATTAACACTCAAACTATTTCTAACATAAGAATTTGAAGAATTTATTGATTGTATCAGTGTGAATGTTCTTACATGGTTATGTACTAATCATGTTCTGTTACGGCTTTCTATAAAAAAATAAACAGGTTATTTAAAGGATTTATATATTTGGAGGACATATAAAACAAAGTTCAAGAAGTATTTGTAACATAGCCTTTTTGAGTATTCATACTTGGAGATATTTCACTGTGTACCTTGTTTCATTCATATATTATACTGGAAACAGAAGAAGGGTGTCTTCTAAATAGTATAGGGACAATCTGTAACCGAAGGGAAAAGCACTTACAGGCTGCTACATGGAGTTGTCTTGTAGTTTCTTACACCCTGCCTCTCATGACGGCCATTCATTAGGATGGCTCAAGCAAGGGCTAATGATCCCAAAGTGCCATTGCTCTCTGTGTAGCAATCCTGGGTAGGCTTCTCTGATATAGAAAGCAGAATCCACAAAGAGCAGGGCATTGACATGAGCTGAGCTGGGGCCGCTGGCGCTGTGGTTAACTCTGAAGGCAGCAAAGGAAGTCCCAGAGCCAGCATGGCACCTGCCTCACTCAGAACTGATGAGCTGAGTGTGTCTTCCAGGTCCTATTTAGGTAACTAACTGGGTAATTAAGAGACATCATTTTTCAAAACATATGACTTGCTTGAGTGATTTCTAAACAAAAGTAAAGACTTATTCCTCGGGCTATCCCTATGTATAACGTGCCCACAAGGGAAGTAGTCGTCAGTATTAACACAACGCTAACATACCCCACCTCACCACCACAGCCACCCGATGCAGCATGTGCTTTTATTATCCTACATTTGCAAAGAAAGAAATTACAGCAGAGTTGGAATAATTTGTCACAGTAGAGAGAGAACATGACCAAGGTGAATATTCTAGGGTAAAGTCTAGTTTCAGTATGCAAGCCTGGTGTGAGTGAGGGCTGAGAGTGTAGCTCAGTGGTAGCATTCAGGAGACTTTCGGTTCCATCCCTAGCACCGCAAAAAAACAGAAGAAAAGGTACCAGTGAGGGTTGGGGACACAGCTCAGTGCTACCTATGTTATCTGTAAGAAGCTGTGTGGATGAATACGTCATTTTCATAAAGCATAAAAGATGAAAAATTACATTATTCAGAGGTGCCAGATGGAAAGAAAAGGAAACAAACAAGTTGATTTAAAATTCATATTAGTTAGTTCCATGTTAGTACTTGAAATATCTTTTATCCAGAGATACTAATAAACTAAAAGACATCAAAGTAGATGAGGTGCTTCAAGCTAAGGTGGGGACAAGGTTGTGTGGGTTTGCATTTCAAACTTTTTTAAAAAAAATTTAAAGCTGAGATGGTGGAAATAATATACTGAAAATTTTCAGGTAGGGTGTAAGGTATAGAAAAACCGTTCGTAACTAGAAACATGTTAGCTTGGGTGTCGGGGAGGGGCAGTAGATGTCAGTGGTCCAAAGGGGAAGGAATAAATCAAATAAAATGGTAAGACTAGATAGATAAAAGATTGGCTTTTGTGACACACAAACACTGACTTAAATACCGGGTTTACTTTATAGCACAAGGCCTTTGTATTTTCCCCAGCCTTTTTGCTCAAGACTGAAGACTTGGAACTTGGAAGATACTTGGTTTGTAGATGGCTTTTGTTACCTTCTAATTATGTGTATGGTCTTTGGCAAATTACTTAACAACTCTTTATCACATCTTTAGGGTGAGGATTATAAAAAATTACCACATCTCAAAGTAGTTCTAATTCCATGAACTAACATGAGTCAAAAACAAACCAAAACAAAGTGGTTCAATAAACATCTGTTGCAGAAATGACTGGATAAACAAAGCAGTGCATGCTCTCTGGCACACTTTTTGTAGGTTATCTCTGTCCTTCCCCAGGAACCTTTCATTCATCATTTAGAAATGCTTTTAGAAACATAAAATGAGAATAATTACATTACAGTGCTCCTGCAAGAAGTTGGAAAAAATGTTTACAAGTTTAAAATAGGTATAGGCAAGGATTTTCTGAATAAAACCTCAATTGCACAGGAAATAGTACTAGGAATTAAAAAAATGTGACCATATCGAAAAGCTTTTGGACAGCAAAAGAAACAACAGTGTAAAAGACAGCCTACAGGATGGGAAAATTATTTGCCAGGTATTCCTCAGACAGGATTCATATCTACAATATATAAAATCCCCAAAAGTTGGAGCCCTCAAAATAAAAGACCTACCAAGAAAATGGGTACATGAAATGAATAGACACTTCACAGAAGTACAAGTGGCTGACAAATGAAGAAATGCTCAACAGTGCTGGCTATTAAAGAAATGCAAGTTAAAACAACACATATGCCTTCTTACCTCGAAAGTATGGCCATTGTCAAGAAATCAAATAAAATACTGTGAGGCTATGGGAGGGAAAGGAACTCTTAAATGCTGATGGGAATATAAACCAGTACAACTGTTATGGGAATTAATATAGATTCCTCAAAAAACTAAAAAAATTCACTTGACACAGCTTCAAGATACCTTCCTAAACGAAGTTGTGGGCATATACATGTTTACAGCAGCACAGTTCAAAATAGCTAAGACTTTAAGTGGCCTGCATATCCATCAACAGATGAATGGATAAAGGGAATATGATACATACATACCATGAAGTGCTACTCTGCCAAAAGAGAAACTTGCAACTCTAGGAAAATGGATGCACCTGGAGCCCATAATATGAAGTGAAATAAATCGGAAACATAAGCTTAAGTACTACATGGTTTTTCTTATATGAGAAACTCAAATTACAGAGAGCAGAATAAAAGGCAGGAAGCGGGGAGACCCCTCTTGCTCTAATGGGAAGAGGAGTAAGAGGTGGAGGGAGGAGGGAGTAGGGAGCAGAGGGAAGCGGACGGGGTAGGCAGTAAGATGTGCTATCTCTATGTACCAGCTCACACAAGGAATGTAGACACTGTATACTGCACACGTGCTAAAAGACCATGAGGAGGCAGAAGCATATTTCTCCTAAGGTCAGGATGTTATATAATGTAGCTATCAAGCCAGTCTCCCTAGTTAAGTCCCCTCAAAAGTACAAATTCAACTCAGAAATCATCTTTAATAATCAGCCACAGTCACAAGTCTGATAGAGGCTTTATCGGTAAGCTTGATAAATGAGAAGGTCTTTCTTTGGAACTAAGTGTGCATAGTAACAAAGTATAAAAAAATACGAAAAACATTTTATATGAACTTTCTGGCTTTTAACAATGTCATTGTTCAACATACAAATTCTAAGTTACTTTATGATGTGGGTTATGTTTTTAAGTTTAAACTACACATGTGATTCAGTAATAAATTTTTTCTACTCATTCTGATAAATGGCATTTTAAATAGCTACATTGTATTTATAAAATACCAAGGATAAAAGATTATAATGCAGAAAACTGGTAGCCATAATGTTATTCTGTTAGTGACAACATGCTTGCAGTGGTTCAAAGCTGAATATGATCAAGATAATTTAGGAACACGTATTTAGTGAGAGCCTAGTTATATTTTCTAACTCCTCATATTAAAAATAATTGTCTTTAAAATTTCACAGCTCACTAACTCAATTTTAAAGATTTTAAAGACTTTAATTTTAAAGACTTTAATACTTCCAGTTGACAGCGTGTAGAAGATACAGAAAGCTCTAATAATTGAAAGAGAAACCTGCTATCAGTTAAAAATGTTTCGTCAACTTAAAGATTAGCTGAAAAAATGTACTTCATGCTAGAGTATCATGACATTAATGGCATCTTACATTTTAGCTGTGGAAGTGAAACACGTTTATGTACTTCAAAATACTCCTGAGAGTTGATTTTTCAGTACTCTTATTAAGTACCATTTAAGAGGTCCTTGTTTTCTGGGGGGAGAAATGCCAGTTTTGTTAATGCAACTGAAAAACCTGTTTACTGCAATTATTTGTTATACTTTTTCTATAAAATTTCTATTATATTTAAATAATTTCCGTATTTAGATTTCCAAACATGTTGTTCCAAGGAAGTTTGACTCCTTGCTCCTGCTTTAACATGCAGTCATATTCTTGGAGAATAACATCATTGTTCCTACTGACACAGGTGGGAGCAGAGAATCAGCCTGCTATAAAAAGGATAAATTTGATTTTTCCCTGAAAGTAGGCTAGCAGAAGGGGATTCTGTGAAAAAAGGAAAAGCAAAGTCCTGGACTACAGTTGGCCATTGTAATGTATTACAATGTGAGAAAAATTATACTTGCTGTAGAAATATGACCAATGGTCATTGAGTATGTTAACTCCAATTATAACTGGGGAATGATGCAAGGAGTGATTTGAGCTGGGCCATAAAATCCACCTGATTGTCAATACGGAGCTTCTGATTATGTAGCTGTGTAGCTGCTGCTGCTGCTGCTGGTCTGGGCCACATTTTGAGAATCACTGGTCTAGACCAAAAGGTATCTTTTAAGAGATTGGGAATTGTTTATAATATTAGCTCTGCTGTTCACTGTAGTTTTAAGATTTCAAATACATTGTATAATCTCTTCGAGTCATAGTTTTCTCATATAGTATATGTAGAGATTACTTTTTTTTATGGATGTAGGGAATATGAAATAAGATTCTTTTAAGCCAGTTCTTTAGCCATTGGTCAGGAAGTAATAAGAGTTTGAGTTTGTGACTCTTAAACCTTTAGTCCCTGCATTGAGAAAATTTGAGATAATCATCTATCAACCGTAATATAAATGACTTAATATAAATGATTTTAGTAGAAGATGGAGGTGAGGCATCAAGAGTTTAAAACCTAAAGTTAACAAATAACTATTTTCAGTTCCAGTAGCAGCCATTATTCAGCTTTCGGGTAAGAGTTGGGGAAGAATTTACTTTTAAACTTTATTTTCTCATTTTTGTTATCTATATAGTTGTTTCACATAAAGTACTTTAAAGTAAATCTGTGTTAAAATTCATGTTTTGTAGGCAAGGCAGCAAGTTTAGAAGAGATATTTCAACAATATTGATAGAGTTAGGATTTCAAATTAAGAAAAAATCTAAAAGATTATGTATCAAGAAAGCCGATATCTGGAACAGTGCCATAGATGAATTTAGAAATCAAAACTTCAATCCTTCATACATAATTGAAGTAGTATTTATTGAGAATGATAATTTTGGAAGAGAGCAACCGGGATCAAGGCAAGAATTTCTGTGTCTTTTAATGCAATATCTTGAGAACTCTCCAATGTTTGAAGGTTCGTTGTCAAAGAACTTATCGCTGAATTCTCAAGGTAATCATTTTATTTATTGCACATGCTGAATATAGCATATATAGAAACAAGGTTAGAATTAATTTTCATTCGTGTGGTGTAAATATGTAATTTGTCTTAATGAACTACTGATAGAATCACAGGAAAGTGGGATGAAAAGATACTTTTAAGGCTGTTTTGTTATAATCAGCAATAACTCCATAGTATATAACTTTGTCGGGCATAAATGAGGTCCTGGGTTCAACCTGCAGCACTGATAAAAATAAAGAAAAAGAAAGGGAAGGAGATGGGAGCAGAAAGGCTTTGTAGTGAAACTTTGTTTAAGAATATCTATATTTTATAGTCTTCTGATTTCATAATTAAAGCTAACTTCATTTAAACTTTATATTCTTTCAAATCTCATTTGAATACAGTGGCCAAATGGGACAGATAATCAGTTGGGTCTTTCTTGTTGTCATATTGTACCCTCATAGCTTTAAATATTTCTTGTTGAAATTTGGCCTTGGCGTAGGATTTGTAGTGAAATAGTTTCTTGGTTCAAACAGTAGATTTTTAAAACTATAATTTGTTTTTAAGAATTTTTTTAATACACACCTATGTAAGAGAGGACTTATTTCATTACATAGGAATTTTCTTCTCTTTGTTCCTAGACGTCATTCACCTTGTCTGAGTATTATTACTCTGTATACTACAAAGAGCATATTAAATACCTTTAAAAATTATCAGTAACATTAGATTCCTTTAAAATAAGCAATAATGTTAACTGAGGACAACTTTGGTAAAGAGTGGATTAAGTCACAAAATCTGAATTCAAGTTTGTACACATTTTCTTTGCTGGCTTTACATACTTATATTAATTATCCTGTCAGTATTTCTGGTTTTTTTTATCCATAAAAATACAAGCTAATATGATCATCATTGAAGAGATTTTATTATAATTTCCAGTACTATAAATGTTACTGATTTAAGCAGTTAATAGAAAAAAAAAGGACATTTTACATTTTATCTTCTTGACCATCAGAGTTACTAAAACATTTAGAATGAAAGCTTTTAAAATACTTAAAGCTATGAGGGTACACTAAACATACACTGTTTGGAGTAAATTTGTGCCATTTAGGAAGATAATTTAATGATACACATAAAGAACCTTAGAAATACATCATTTGACCCACTAATAAAGAGTCTATCCTAATCAGGTCATATATATAAGCAATAATATGTAAATAGATATTGATTGTAACATTATATCTCAGATAGTTGAAAATGTCACTCAACCTGCATAACCAGTAATAGGGAGATTTTACTTTGTCGTACATCTTCGTGTTTGTACAATATTTGTCTTAATGCATTCCTTAATTATAAATGAGTAATTTTGAGTAGTATGTGAAATATTTTGCAATATAACTGGAAAAAAGCAAAAATTAAGCTATTGTATGTATGGACAGAAACACACTAAAGGATTTACAGTGATTATTGTGGAGTTACAGGTATTTCAATTGTTTTTGAAGATTTTGTATATTTTTCCTTTTTTCTACAATTGATTATTTATATTGAGAAAAATGTTTTTAGATCATTCAGGCATATACATAGAGTAATAGGCTTCTAATGATTGCTATTTCACATTTGTGTAATGTTTAGATTTTTGGCTTGTTTTTAATATATGCATTCACTTAAAATGATGGTTATCTTACAGTAATAAAAGAAGCATATGTGATGTGTTTTCATCTGTATTTACAGCTCTACAAGAGAATCTTTATTATGAAGCTGGCAAAATGCTTGCTGTTTCTTTGGTTCATGGTGGCCCTTCACCTGGTTTCTTTTCTAAAACCCTGTTTAACTGCCTTGCTTATGGACCAGAAAATACCCAACCAATTTTAGATGATGTATCAGACTTTGATGTGGCACAAATTATAATCAGGGTAAGAAATGTACCTGTTTGGGCTGAGGATATAGCTCAGTGGAATAAGTGCTCGCCGGGCAAGTGCAAGGTCCTGAGTTCCATCCCCAGTACTGCAAAAAAAAAAAATAAATAAAATTTATTAAAACGTAGACTACATTGTAGAGGTGTGTGACTGTAAATGATTTGCAACAGAGTAATTCCTATGTGTACTTACTGGTTGTCACTATAAGGTATTTTATGTTTACCAAAAGAGTTCAGAACCAGTTAAGAGATAGATGTAAAAGTCATGTAACTGGAGATCAAAGTGCCAGACTTAATGTTCATAAATCTATTTGAATAATGTTAGATTTGGGTTCAAAATGAATTGGATGGTTTAATGTACCTGCCAGAGATGATATGAGTCATGTTCCTCGTTGGATGTTAGAGAACAGTTGAAAATCCATTTTCCTATAGGCAGGAGGATCAGAGGAAAGAAAGGATTTGCCTCACCAGTTAGAATATTTGCCCTTTCTCCTATAGGGAATTATGAATGACAAATGGAAAGACCAAGTTTAATTTCTTTCTTGTGGAAACAAGTGTGGAGTCCCATGTACACTTACAAACTCCTTTATCATAATCCCCTATGGGATAAGTATCACTGCTGCATCGTGGTGATTCCTTCTTAACTTCCCTCATTCTTAAGCATACTCTGTCTTAATTAATAGGTAGTATAGTTAAATGATTAAAAGCATAGGCTTACAAGTGAAATTTTAGTTTGAGGGTCAGTTTACATAAATGCTATAAGCTGTGTGATCTGAAACATGTTAAACTTTTTAAGCCTCAGTTTCTAAACCACAAAGTAGGCACTATGGAATTGTAAGTTGCTATATATTGCAACTAACAACAGTTCTATTTGCCCCAGTACTGCTCATCCTAAAGTCATACTTTAAGTTGGTCCTTTAAATTATTCTCTGTACTAAAAAATGTTCTTCAACTTCGTTGTCTCTCTTTTTCATTTTCTATTGATATCTTAACTTCTTGTATAATCAATCTTCTGTTCCCACCATTACTCTCCTAACTTGGCTTGTTCATAGTTTCTCACAAGGAATCTAAATCTTCATATCTGTAATCCTATAGCGATCCCACTAAACCAAACTAAATTATATCTAGGCTTAGACAAACAGGATATTTTAGTATTAAGAGTGAGTTCCAGGGCTGGGGATATAGCTCAGTGGAATAAGCGCTTGCCTAGCAAGCACAGGGTCCTGAGTTCGATCCCCAGTACCGCCAAAAAAAAAAAAAAGAGTGAGTTCCAAAAGTTCCAGTGTGAGCATTGTGCCTTCCTCCTCAGGAGCGCCCCTTCCCTCTATAAAGGCATTTATGGCTTTCACCCCTTCTTCATGGTTTATGTACTGCAGTACTTCTTATCATTTAAGAAACAAACAACTGTATACCTTTTCCTATTTTATCAGAATTTACATTGTAGAAGAATTTTAGAGAAGCCAATAGAAAAAAGCATGATGTAGCAAACATAAATGTAAACAGAACTTTTAGAAAGAGTTGGGTAATAGGATACATGTGCAGTTCAGTGTAGGCTATGCGTCTTTAACAAAGAGACCCAGACAGTGGCTGAAAAAAGCCCGATGCTTATGTGGCCCTCTAAAATCTGTTGCCAAGACAGGACAAGACCCTTTCTGTAAGTGGTCTTAGTGGAACACAGTCATGCCATTACAAAGCACTTTCCCACTACAGTGGTAGAGTTGAATAGCTGGAACAGACCCAAGTGATTCACAAAGGATAAAATGCTATCTATGCCTTTATAGAACTGGTCTGTAGTTTAAATGAGTTGTGATATATATAAATTCATCTAGGTAATTGGGTTCCTTCTTATTTTCCAATCATGTGGAATATTGTCTTATTATTACTGAAAGTGGAGAGCAGGAAAAGTTGACACATTGTTTTAATTCATTTTTCTACTAAGGGATTATTGGTTGACTCCTATTTTTATATTTCTCTTTCTGTGTCATTAAGGGTTAGCCTTTGTGATGTAATCCCAGCATTTGGGAGGCAGAGGCAGGAGGATCACCTTGAGTTCAAGAACAGTTTGGACTACGTAGCGAGCTCAAAGCTAGTCTGAGCTATATAGCAAGACCCTGTGTCTCAAAACAGAATTATCCTGTATGAAGGTGTCAGGCACATAATGATTTCTTTGTTTATGCTCTTGTTTTAAAATACTCTTGATAAAACTCTGTCCATCTTTTAGGTGTTCTCTGATCTTTCTCTTTCATGAAACCTTCTTAGATCATCTCTCACGTTAGTGCCATGTAACTTGTCTATATCATTTATTTTTATATCAGCAATTTCCTACACTAAAGTGATATTATATTTTAAGTGTGTTGAAGACAGAAATACACAATATTTGTTAACTAGATTGTCAGGCATTTATTCCAGAAAAATACTTCCTATTGTACTTTTAACCCACCCTGATGTACTCAGAAATTGAGTGTAAAGTACTGTGTCAATTGAAGTGTAAATATCATTCACAAGTAAATGAGTAAAGTGGGTAAATTTTCTCCTTTGTTACAGATAAAAACTGCAACAAACATGGATGACTTAAACTCAGTAATAAATGAATGCTATAACTATCTAGAACTTAGTGGATGTCTAAGACATATAACAACATTAACTGATAAATACATGTTGGTAGAAGACATACTTGTCTACCATGTAATTAAGAGAGTTCAAGCACCCTTTGAAAGGTAAGCATTTGTTTATATGTTAACTCTCAAATGATACATTTAAAGTAGTTAATTATCTTATATTGTGAGATACATTTAGTAAGAAATGTAAAAGTGTTTCAGGAAAGTTTAAATCTTATTTGTAAATGACACTTAAAAATTCTTAAGGATGATCACTGCTCCAATCATGCTATACAGAATTCTGTTAATGTATGGTGCTTAGTAGAAAAAATGGTCATTACTTCAATTTATAATTATGTTTCTAAATAAAAGTTATTTTAAAAACCCTAAAACATACGGGCTAATAACTATTCCATCTCTACTTTCTCATTTAATAAGTATTTATTGAGCACCTGTCATCTGCTAGGTAAGAGAGGTCATAACTATTCTTTGATTAACAAAGTAGATCTGATTTTTGCCCTTCTGGTTTTCAGACTTTTAATTCCAGTAACCTTTAAAAGAAGTTTGACAACTTACATATTTCTTCAAACTCATTCATTTTTTAAAAAGTAATGGACAATACCAAGCATCTATGAAAGTAGCCTCTATGTTCACCACCTAGAACTGTTACCAGCCTGTGTCCAATCTTAACACCACATACAAAATCACTTCAGGAGTGATGAATTCATTTCTTTAACAGTTTCAGTATCTGGGCTGGGGGTATAGATTTAGCATTAAGGCACTTGCCTATCAGGTATAAGGATCTGGATTCAATCCCCAGCACTCATATTAAGATTAACCCGTAGACTTAAATATAGTTGATGTATTTAAAACCATTGTGATTATTACCCTTACTAAGGTTTATGTTGTCGTATTGAGTAAATAAACCTCTTTACGTTACCTTCTTTTTAGTTCTCTGGACATAAGGCTTTAACTGTGTAGGCCTTTTCAGTGGATCAAAACTAGAAAATATAGGATTCTATTTTGCTTTGGATTAGTTTTCTAAGGTAAAATACTTCATGAGTTTATACTGACTTCTAATTCAAATTTACTACTCTTATTTTTATGTAACTTTTTCTTTAACTCATATTGAAAATTCCAGTTTTTAAAAACACAGGTGAATTAGGCTACAAAGTCATTATTCACTTGATTTATTACACATTTCATAAACAGCAGCCTCGGAGTAATAACCCTAACATTTCTACCAATAACCTGTTATTATTGAAAATAAAATTATTTTTCTGTTTTGTAGAATTATATATCAAGTTGGTGTGCTTTTAAGCCACTTGGAGTCGTTCATCTTGCTGGTGTTATACTATAAACTGGATATGCATTTCCATTTCATTTTTTGGTGTTTTATTTTTAAAGATTTTATTAGAATGTTATTTAAAGATTATGTAAAGTATTTACATGGTTCCAAAGTCAAGTCTATAGTAAAAGCATGTTGAAAGTTGCCGGCTCTGTGCTACAGTGTGTTCAAAGCAGCACACCTTTCGCGCTTATCACATCCACCTTCCATCCCCTTAGGAAGTCATCATTTTGGCTTTTTAAAACCTTGTTTCTCATTTCATAATTATTCTTTTTAATGACAGAGATAAATGTATGTGTGTGTGTGTGCCTGCTGAGTACTTTTGTTAAATAACCACCCTTTTTTCCATGTTTTTTCGTTTGACAACATTTTCTAGAGGTCACCTTGGTAGTAAATGAACATTCTTTGTTTCTTTCAGAATTTCTTTGCTTTTTATACATTGTTAGTTTTTTCAACCAGTCTCCTGTTAAAGGACATTTGGGATGTTGCATAACATTCTTCTAAAGTGTATTGCAAACATCATACTCTTTAATAGTTACAAAGGAAAAGATTTCCAATGTACTCTTAAATATTATAATTTTAAAAACAGCTATATAACATTTTTAAGTGTATCCAGATTTTCTATGAATAGAATTACTATTTATAATTAGGATTCATATATGAAATATTAAATTCAGATAAAGTTAATATAATTTTACTAAAAGTGCATCTCTTGCTGAATATGGTAGTGCATGCCTATAAATCCCAGCACTTGGAAGGCAGAGGAATCACCATGAATTTGAGGCTAGCCAGAGCTGCATTGTAAGTTCAAGGCTAGGCTGTAATACATAGACCTTGTCTCACACAATCAATAAAAAAAAAGCATCTCATATGAGGTACATGTACATAATGTTTTTTCTCTAAATACTGTAGTTTCTCTACAAATGTGTTTTTCCTCATTGCCCAAGGAGAGTGGCATATTGTCATTTGCTTGTGATTTGTTTTGTTTATATAGAGATGAGTCATCTAAGGGTTAAGAAAGCCTTCCTCATACAAGGGTGTTTAAATTAAAACCCGAAGATTAAATTAGGGGTTAAGGAAGATCAGATGAAGGGGAAAGAAGAAAAAGTTGAAGATTATTCCCTCCTTTTATGTAGATTTTTTTAAATTAGCAAGATATATAGGGAGGTTTTAAGAAAATACGCCTGTAAGTGTCAGACATAAGAAAACCAAGTGCCGAAGTACTCTAGCTGTCACATCAAAAAAATCAAAAGCTTCCACTTGTCCCAAACTCGTGTTGGGGTTTCTTCATGGACGTCAGTCTGAGGCAGAAATGTTAACAAATTCATTGGTCTTGGAAGTCAGTGTGCCCCAAACAAGCAGCGCACAGCAGGGGGCAGGGAAGTTCTACAGCTCAAGCCTGGTGGGGATGCTGAGGACAGAGCAGTCCCATTTACAAGGACAAAACTCACAGCCCGGCAGGGCCGCCAGAACTGGAAGGTAAAGCACATTAAAGTTTTAGATGACAGAATAAACCGAACGAGACAAAGTATTTTTACAGTTATTAAAATTTCCATAGGAAAAATATAAAATATGAAATGAATCAGATAGTATCTCTAGATTAAAAAATTATCATAGACCTCTGGTTCTGATAAGCTGCTATAGACACTCTATCTATATTCTCCCTGCTAAGTACAGTTTTTAAAAGCTCTGGATTTTATATATAAAATGAACATAAGAAAATTTTGAAAGTTGGAGAGATACAGACATTAGCTAGGGGATGTCAGGTCCTGAAGAATGACACAACAGACTGAAGGGTTAAAATCTAGACACTGTTATTAAGAGAATTTGCTCCTCCAAACACCGTAAGAAATATAATGGTTGTAGGGAGTTTGAAACAGAAACCAAGTAATTCACAATCGAATCTTAGATCAGGAAAAACAATGAAAAGAATATAAATGTATTTCTTATCTAAATTGTGTTTAATGGTTGAGGGAAAAATAAAACATCTGATGTGTTTCACATTGTATGTAGAGGAAATGAGTTAAAGTAATGAAGTTAGAGAAAGAGGCCTATAATACAGAAGGTAAAGGTAGCAGACTTCACCTCATTTAAGGGACTCATATTAAGTAAGTATGGGAAAGCACTAGTTAGCTTTAAGTTTTACTAAATGAAGTATAAAACTTTTCAGGAAAAAATAAAATAACAAGAATAGAATATGTAATTTCCAAACTAGTTGAGAGAGAATGAAGTGGGAGAATCAAGAAAACCTATTTAAAAATCTCATAGTGGGCAGAAAAAGATAAATACAAGCCAATAAAAACACGTTAAGTAAAAAAGTATAATTTAAGGCTAAAAATAATCACAGTCCAAAATTCTAAGTAAATTAAATGGATGAAAAGCCTAATTTTAAAAGACTGTTTTCTTTTTGCCTTTTTGTTTTGTTTTTTGGTTTTGTTTGTTTGTTCATTTGAAACAGGGTCTTGCTATGCAGTTCAGGCTGGCCTTGAGCTCACTTTGTATCCCAGTCTGGTCTCAAACTCACAATGATTCTCCTGCCTCAGCCTCCCGAGTGCTGGGATTACAGACATGTGTCACCACGCCTGGCACTGTTTTCAAAATAAATTCTTTAGGAATATTAAACCATCTTGAATCTGCACCTAAGTACATGCTCTCTATAAAGCAAAGTCAACAGAATAACAAGAAGAAATTGCTAAATGTGTGGCAAAATTAAGATATTTAAAACAGAGACCTGAGGGGTTAATGGTTTAAGCCTAAAATAATGAATTGAGAACCCAGAAGAGCAGTGAATAAAAGCATCAGTTCTGAGGAGTATTTATGGCAGCAAGCAAGTCAGTGCAACATTAGATCTTACTGTAAAGTACCCCACTGATAAAGGAGAAAAACCATACAATTAACCTATAACTAGAGGTGCCCCCCAAAATTTGCTACATTTAAATATACATAAATTTGGGATAATTTTAAACAATGGAATGCATAATTTTAATCTTACAAAATACAAAATTTAGATACTCCAATTGAGAGATCTTCTCACCGAGTAGATACTGTACATAATGGTGAAATATTACAGGCACTCTACTGAAGGCTACCCAAGTTTAGGACACAGAATTGGCCCATTCCCTTAATCATATATATGTTGGAGGTCATAGCAGAGCACCAAGACTAAATAAACAAGTAAACATTACTAACAATTAGAACTAAAGTCATTACCGTTTATAGGCTCTGTCTATATAAAACAGTACAGGAAATTCCTACAGAAAGAGTTCAGTAAGATAAGAGATAAGGTTTCTAGCGGGAGATCTGGAAGTGACGAGGAATAGTAACGAAAGAAATTGGTAAACAAGACTGAACACTCACACTGCAAAAAATTGATGCCTAACATGGGGAATTATAAAACAAGAAGAAATAATTTTGAAGTAGCATAAGAATGAGAGCCGTTGGAGTTATAAATGTTAAGTCTTTGTATTCTTCTGAAAGAAGGTAAATATATTGATTCAGTATTGATTTCAAAACGCCTATTAAAATATTGAGGGAGGAGTAACTGAGAATTACTGTATCTATTAAAGGAGGTAAATTGGAATTTAGAAATCAAAATAACTACAGAAATCAGCAAGGAATAAAACATTTTTAAAAGGCAATGCAACTGTTCAAAATAAAGTAATAGGCTTCCAGATGTAGTAGCAGTTACATCAAGTGAAAAGTACCCTGAAAAAAGCAAGTTACAGTAAAATAAATATACAGTGTGAAATCATCTACAGAAAGTTCCCAAAAAACTAGACACTACTTAGGGGCACATATATAGGGAAATGAAAATGAAATACCGTAGAGATATTTCAGGATGGTTCTTAAATAACAACTTCTAATACTAATTTTTGGAGAGAGGGAGAAAGGAAAATAATGAGTAGGTATGACTTACCCAGGTGAAGAGAAGACCTTCCTTTACAAATTCTGAGCAAATATGAAAACAGTTACTTTCCAATTGTGATAGTGGTTTTCCTTTATTTTCTGAGTTTTTTATAAGTTTTAGATATTTCATAATTGAAAGTAAATTTGTAAAGCTGTGTGCGGCGACGGCGGTGGCACATCCCTGTAATCCCAGCGCTCCGGAGGGCTGAAACCTGAGGTCATTACAGTGGAGCCCCCTTGGTCAAGTTAGCAGCTTTCTGAGATCTTGTCTTGAAATAATAAAATCAACAAAAGGGCTGCAGATGTAGCATGGTGTGAAGGCCCTGAGTTCAATCCCTAGTACTACTGTAAACAGACAAGTACAGTTTTTAGTGGCAAACTTAACTTTGACTGAAATATCCTTTAAAAATAAGCAGAAAATGAATGGTAAACTCTAGAAAGAAGTGCACATGTTATGTTCTGGAGGGCTTTGGAAGCCATTTTAGGGAGTCCGGACTTTGTCTCATGGGTAGATTCCCATAGCTACTGCAAAAATAATTATCACAAACTGACTACCTTTTTTTTTTTTTTTTGCGGTACCAGGGGTTGAACTCAGGATGTTGCACTTGCCAGGCAGGTGCTTATTCCACTAGCTATCTCCCTAGCCCTGACTACCTTAAAACGACAGAAATTTGCAAAAATTTGCCAGGCAACACTCTGGCAGTTTATCAAAATAGTCTGGCACAATTTGAGCCTGCTCCAACAAGAAAATCTAACCTATTCCAGCACTCTCACCTTTGTGACACTGGCCAATACGTAGATTTAAACTGTTGTTTTTTGTTTTTTTTTTTTAAATAGCTGGGCATTGTGGCCCACACCTGTAATCCAAGCACTCCAGAGGCAGGAGGATCACAGTGAGTTCCAGGCTAGCCTGGGGTACATAGCAAGTGCAAGTCCAACCTGAACTACATAGTGAGATCCTGTCTCAAAGATAAAGAAATTAATCGGAAATTTACTCTCACCATTTTGGAGACCACACACCGCATATCACCATGTCTATAGGGCTTTGCTTTTTCTGTATATTTAGAGAGAGAATTCATTCTTTGCCTGTTTTAGCTTCTGATGGCTCCAAGCATTAACTGACCTATGGTTTTGTAACTCACATCTTTGGCTGTATCACATGCCCTTTCGCTCTTTGTGTAACTTCTCTGTTTGTCTCTTACAAAGACACTTCTCACTGGCTTTAGAGCCGGCTCTAATAATCTAATAGGAGCATGTCTCAAAATCCTTACCTCTAATGATCTAAAAAACCCTTTATCAAATAAAAGGTCACATTCACAAGGTCTGGGAAATAGGATATGGGAGCCACTGTTGATCTTACTTCAGGATGAATGACAGTGTTGAATTTTACCTCTGGCACTTTCTGTGGCTACAGCATTGAAAATGGACTTGGAGATTTACACACCTGGCACACAATTCCATTATAAATTATTTATAATAGGATTGTAGCAGGTGCATATGGAGAAAATGAGCAAATAAAAGAGATTTCAGAAAAGGAAGTTCATAGGACTTGGTAAATAGTAAAAGGAAAATTTAGTATGGCTTTTAAGTTAAACTATGCTAATTATATAGATAATGGGTCAACTAACTGTTACTGACAGTTCAGATTTTGGTAGTAAGATGATTTGTTTACTTCAAAGGCTCCCAGTACTACTGCATTGGAGATGGACTTTCAGCATGAATCTTGAGAAGGGTGAAAACATTCAAACTATACCAGCATGTTTAGGTCCTTGTGAGAAAAGGTCAACAGAAAGGGGAGATAAATCAGTATATGCAGATTATGCGTAAATAGTAGGTAATCTAGAAAGTCAGTCTTACAGGCAAAAACATTACTTTTGTTCTCTGCTTAATTAGCGAGAAAGTTCATTGAAAAATACTCATTTATTTATAAAAGTATGGTACATCCATATACATGTGCCAAAATGAAACCCATTATCTATATAACTAATTTATGTACTCATAAAAGTAAATAAATATTTGTTATTTGTATTTCTCCTGTGGTTTATTCATATTTTTTGCTCATGATTTCTCCTGAACCCAGAGTCTTTGCACTGAGCTACATCCCCATTGCTTTGGAAAAGTATTTCAATCATTTTGAAACAGGGCCTCACTTAAGTCTGTAAGTTGCCAGAGCATGGCTGCAATTTACTGTCCACAGCCCTATTGCCTCAGCCTCCCAGAGTAGAAAATTGGTCTTTTAGAAAAAGACACAGAAAAAACTGTAGTTTTTGTATATGAAATTCATTTTCTTTCATGTATACTAAAATATTTTCACATTTTGTTAATTTATTTTTAACAATACATACATGTCAAGGTTCAGGTTTACCATTCTTTTTCTTTGTAATTTCTAACAAACTTTTTGTGGCATAGAACCCAGGAAGTTTGTGCTCAGCTACATCCCCCATACCCAGCCCTATTTTTAAACTTAGAGGATGGTTTGTTTTGTTTTCTTTGGTTTTGTTTTAGACAAAGTATCGGTAAATTGCCCAGGCTAGGCTAGAACTCTGCTTTAGCCTCACCCTCCCAAAGTGCTGGGATTACAGGTGTGCGTCATCTTGCCTGGCTTTCTCAGAAACTTCATTTCTGTAGTAGCTTTGAGGTTTAAAATACCTCAGATGTTTGTTATTTCTATTTCTCTTAATAAGCTATTGTTAATTGGAAAACTATAAATCCAAATGGGAGTCATACATTCATTTTACATTAATATATTTGCTTATGTATTTGAGAGTCTATTTAGTATGTCCATTTTTCTTTTTTTCTTTCATACCCAAATGCATCCGGTAAGCTATTTGAGAAGTACCAGGTAAGTTAGATGCAAATATTAATTCCCTAATCATGTAATACCAAACACATGTCTGAATATGGGCTCATAATTTTTCTTCTCAAGTTTTAAGCAGGGTCTGAAAACCCTTGGTGTATTGGAGAAAATTCAGATGTACCCAGAAGCATTTTATAACATCCTCTGTCATAAACCTGAGACTCTTTCTGCAGAAATCCTTAAAGACCTTTTTACTGTACACACATTACCCGACATGCCAGCATTGGGATTTTGGAACAGTTACCTACAGAGTATTGAGGGTATGTGGATATTGTATTTCTATTCAATTATTATTATTATAGTTTTGTTTCAGCATATTTCTTGCAGAGTTTTGCTTCTTCATAGTAATAAGATGTATCTGCTAACTTCAAATTTACAGAAAAAATTTATTTCACAACAAGTTTCCATGACTGAATTGAAAGTGATGAAAGGTTACAGAATAAATCTATATTTTGCAGTTTGTTTTCCTCTACATAATTTGAGCTGAAAGGCGTTTTTAATAGAAAACCCGAAATATATAGATGATTGCAATGACCTTAAATATGTAAGTGATTGCAACACCACCAGTGTTTTTTTTCTTTTGTAGTACTTGGGACTTAACTCAAGGAGAGGTGACCTATATCCAGCCCTTTTCATTTTGGGATAGTCCCACTGAATTGTTAGGCTGGCTTTGAACTTGCAATCCTCCTGCCTCAGCCTCCTGAATAGCTAAAATTACCGTGTGCACCAGTTCACCTGGCAAGAGTATATAGTAGTTTTAAAACTCATCATTTAGTTCATCTTTTTCAGTTTGAAGTTAAATTGAATTATTTTTTATGTACTCTTTAGGACTGTGCCAGTGATATTTATCATTGAGCATTAGCAATGTAAAATCATTGCATTTAATAGTATGAAAGAACTTTCAGTTTAGCTGCTTTTTCACCATTTATATTTTAGCTTTCCTTTGGCATTGACAAGTTCATTCCTTTCATTTATTAAACTTATAAATTAATTATATATAGTGAATAGTTGGACAAATGATTTTGAGTCCTTTTACATTGAGACTCACTTCATGAATGTACTGTTTGCATATTACTCTACCTGACTTAGTGGTTTAGTTTGCCCAGGATGTAAGTGGGGATCTGTGCCCTTCGGTATTCCTGTTTAGTGGAGGAAAGAGGTATTGCTAACAGCATTATGTAATATGGCTTTGTTCTTCTTTTTGTATTATTTTGTTTTTCACTTTTATTGTTTAACTTTTCAGATGGTAAATCTGCAACAACAATGGAAGACATTCTTATTTTTGCAACTGGCTGCAATTCCATTCCACCTACTGGATTCAAACCTGCTCCTTCGATTGAATGTCTGCATATCGATTTTCCCATTGGAAACAAATGTAATAACTGTTTAGCCCTCCCAATCACCAGTACATATAAAAACTTCCAAGAAAATATGGACATTGCCATAAGAAACACTCTAACACTAGAAAAGGAAAAACATTCTCACTACAATGGACATTAAAATATTTCTTTGAAGAAAGAAATGCTTCTTTAAAAGCTGCTTTTGGTAATTTTCCTTTGTTTTAGAAATATGTTAATCATCACTTTTTTTTTTGTCTTTTTGAGACAAGGTCTCGTTATGTAATTCAGGCTGGCCTTGAACTCACAAGGATCCTCCTGCCTCACCTTCCCAAATGCTGGGATTACAGCCATGCCTGGTTTAATCATCACTTTTGAACAAATTTGTCATCCTCTTGGCCCATTAAAACTTAAAGATATGTCATAAAAGAATGTTTTGGCCACTTAAAAAAAGTTTCGTTAACACCTTCAGGTCAATGTTCGTGATATTTTTCTGTTTTCTTAATATGCATGCTTCATAAACTTCAACATGCTTAAGAATGCTTGTACATATTTAAACGTGCATAGAAACATGATAAATATGAAAAAATCTTATTTTTATAAATTAAAATTGCCTATAGGATGCCTTTTTTTTTTTTTAGTTTTATGCAATTTTCAAATTATTCTTTATTTTAAAGCATTAAATAGAAAAGCTAACTGGGTATGGTGGCACACAGCACTCATATTTGGGAGGCTGAAGCAAGAGGACTGCCAGAGTTCAAGGCCAGTCTGGCTTACATAGTGAGTTCACATAGTGAGGTCAAGGCCAACCTGAGCTACATAGTAAGATCCTGTCCCAATAAATAGAGAAAAAAATTTTTTTTTTTAAATAAATAAAAGGTACATATTCTAGGGGTATGCAGTGTATGTGTGCTTTTCTAGAATGGCACTAAATTCATTGATATTTTTAGATTACTGATTTGTATATAAATGATCCATCTGCAATTATATTGTGCCCAATAGGAAGTATTAAATAGAAAGTAGAATTGCAGTTATTCTGGAATGGACATCCCATAGGCTTGGAAACACTTCCTGAGGTGAATAAAATGTAATGAAAAATACTTCAGAAAATACATCTTCTCTAAAGCTATGATTTTATTCATGGACGGTTTTTTTTTTCCTGTATCCTGTGTGTGTTACTCAGTATGTTTGATCCGTAGTCACTGTACATATCTGGATGTGCATTATCATCTGGTTGATTTGCTATTCAACATTTGTTATCAAGATGGTTATATCATAGATAAGCTGCTATTGGAGCATTATACAATTATCTTCTTTACTCTTCAAATATACCTGCTTTTTAGCTGAGCATTATGGCAGAAGCCTGTAGTCTCAGCACTCAGGAAGCTGAAATAACAGGATTACCCTGACTTTGAGGCCAGCCTGGGCTACATAGTGAGTTCAAGGCCAGCCTGAACTACATAGTGGTATCCTGTCTCAACGGAAAAAGAAAGCAAAAGAGAAAAGAAAAGTTGGGGAATGTTACCTGTTTTTGTATTAGCAGTGTATAAATAAACTTTAAAAAGAAATATAAATAGAACGAGAACGCACATAGTATTGTGTATTCTTCTACAAACCCTTTTTTAATTTTTAACTATATTAATGCTATTAGAAATAACAAGAAATGTAGTAATTTGAATACATACAGTCGCATAGTCATGTGCCCATGTTTATACCCTTTCCAAAGAAAAGAAATTGGAAAAAACTTAATATCCCAATTCTATTATTATATAAAAATGAAGCACAGCCATTGTTTTATGCTAATCATGATAACTAAATAATTATATGAAAATTGATTTGTATTGGCAATGTATCTCTTAATACCAAAGGCAAGCTAAAATATAATTCTAGTGTAATTTCATTACCTCATATTTTTATCAAGTTACTCTTTTTCTGAGACATCATATTAAACTTCAAGTATTTAATAAAATTAAACCAGGCACTTCTGAAGTCCTGTGTTAAATTCTGGTAGATTGTCAGAAGTAACTAAGAGTCAATTATCAAAAACTTTGAATTTCTAAACTTTGTACTCATCTACACAGCTTTTATTCCAAATGTTGATAAATTTGATAGTTTTATCTAGTTTTTCTAAAGCATTAAAAGCCATTAAATCAATGCAACCCCCACAAAACTAATTAATTTTCTGATTTGGGTTTTAGTTTCTGCTTAGAGTGGTACAGCTCAACACTTGTGTGCTTCGTTGGGATGGGGTAAGGGGCAGTGTGTTCTGGTTAGCTACAGTTAAAACACTGTTTCAGTTCCTTATTACAGCAATGTATAAATAGAGTTTTAGTAGTAAATAATTTAGGATATTGCCTCAAACGTAAGTATTCATACTACAAAATGTTTTCTGATTGGAAGGATGTTCCATTATTATGGTTTTTAGGTTGATCTGTATAAGCAAGGCATATTAAAAAAACATGTTATTTATTTTCTACAGTGTTACTATGTCATATGGTTGGCATTATAATTCTTCACGTTATAGCAAAATTCTTACTGATACTAAATTTTTAAAAGGAATCATGCTGTAAGCCTTTATATGTTTGTATTTCTTTTTAATATTTCAACTGTCTAAATCCCATGTATTTTAAGTGTTTACTCTTTTAATATTGGTGAAAACTATAATACATCTATTGTTAATGGTTTAGTTTTATATTCATTATTTTGAAACAGTTTTTCAACTGTTGAATGGGAATGTTATCAAAGGGCTTTTTTACAAAACTATGTATTGTACTTGTTCATTTTCCTATTTTAGTATTTAAGGTTAAGATTCTTTAAAGTATGAGGAAATACCTTATGATTTTATACTTTGTAAATTTATTATGAAGAAATTCTTTTGTTTGGGTTAAGTAATAATCCTTCATTTGATTACTAAATGATAATTCACTTTGGTTTTTATTGTATGTATTTATACGTTTTTCCCCTCTAATTACATGCAAGCTATTGGAACTTTGCACTAAATGCTAAAGGGGGATATAATGGGTAAGTTTTCTCAGTGACTTTGACATTCAGTCATTGTAAGAAAATGATTCGAAGAAGATACTATTTATAATATAATTCTTTTATATTGTGACCATCACACACTTCCACTGCTACTTTTACAGTAAACTATTAAGCTAATTTTGATTCAAGTAATGCAATACAAAGTTTAGTGCTTCAAGTAATACAAAATATAAAAAGACATTTAACAATGAGATACTTGAATGCATATTACCTTTTGTTTAGGAAAATTTGGATTGCTCTGAGGAACATGGTTTTCTAGTTCTGATTTTGAACTTTATGTTTTCTAAGTACATTCCAATACCTTCTGTTATGCCTGGTGTTATGTTAAGTAATGATTTATATTTTGGCATGTTTTTCCCCCTTTTAAGGATAGCCAGATATAATAAAGAGCCTGACATTTAAAATGAAGTTTTCTAAACGAATTGTTTATGCCACTAAATATGAAGTGCTTACATAAACTAACTTGCTGGGATTTAACAAGGTTAAAATTCAGACAAAATTGGGTAAGGTCCTTTTCTCTCCATATTTGAGAGATCTTGTAAGCAACTATCAGCAGATACCCAGGAAGCTCTAGAAATGAGCTATTTTGGGTTATTTCATGAGAAAAAACATGTAGAATATTTTGCCAAAGTCAATTATTTAAGCTCAAAACCTGGATACAGTCATATCAACATATATAGTGACTTAGGTTAACATGTCTCAACCCTGCTGTCTACTGCTACTTTTTTCTACAGGTACATTTTCTTATAAATTTATGGCCCACACTCTTGGTCAGGGCAATTTATTTTATACATATGTAAATATATGGTGAATGTTTAATATTTTTATTATCGTAAAAGACATCGCTGTTAATCCCCCTTAAAGTACTCCTCCTGGTTCAGAACACATCCCGTTGTTCTTTGCACTTTGTGAAGCAGTTCTGGAAGTCCTGTTTCTGCGTCCTTCTGAGGTGTAATAAAAAAAAAACACGGCCATCTGGATAGTGGATAAGCACGCTCATAAAAACAACATGGTGTATCCTCATTCACCTTATTCACCGGATCTGACACTGCAACTCCTGGCTCTTCCCCAGAGTGAAAATGACAAAGATAAGTGTCTTGAGTGCAGTCAAGACATCAAGGAAGTTGTCAGGATAGATGCACAAACACAGCTACCTTGTGTATCCATTTTGACATCCAATAAAATACAGAAATCAATATTGGCTATATCTTGAGATCACATGGCTTCACGTGTATATTCAAATACCATCACTACTAGTCACCCCTCCCCCCCAAGTATTGTGAGTTTGTCACTACTAAAAGTAACAAGGATAATTGCCATTTTCTACCTTCCTGGCTCCTGTGACCTTGCAGGAAAAACTCATAGACCATTTTGCGTAAGTTAAGAAATGGGCCAGTTTGCATCATCACTCCAAAGCTTTCCGAGTTTCCAGCAGAGAAGAAATAAAACCCTCCTACACTGGGAAACAGGAGAAAACAGATAACTTCTCTGCATTTACTGTAGTCATATGGGGACTGTCACCATTTAATTTACTGTAAACACCGAGCTAACGGTTTAGTAGTTATTCTCAGCACCACGCCATGCGTGGTGACTGAGATCAGTCTAAGGTAGCTAACGTTTGGGTGTGGCGTGATTAGATTGAAAACACAGTTCAGGCGTTGGCATCTAATGAATCTTCAAAATCTGTAGTACAGTACCCTTAGGAAGAGTAGCAGAGCTTGGGTCAGTGATCCGGGCAAGCCTTTGGCTCCGCCCCCTCGGGCTCAGCTTCCGGGGCGGGAGGGGCGCCACGTCATCTTCGGGCTCTGCTCGCCAACGAAGCAGTGGATGGTGGGAGGCAAGATGGCGGCGGCTGGTAGTATTCGGGAGAGACAGACAGGTACTGGTTTACTCCTCTCTGCACTGTCGTTCTGCGCAGCGACGTGCTTTTCCTCTGCTTGTCGCTCCCCCTTGGTCATGGTGCGTGCAGCCCCGCGACCGACTTCTAGGAGTTCAGTGCCCTGGAGCCTCAGCAGCCCCTCCCTTTTAGTTGGTGGGAACGCGCTGCCCTAAGCTTACTGACTCGGCCCTTCTGCAGTGGATGAAAAGGGGATTCAGGGTGGGATTTTGCTGTGGGCCTACCTAGATTACCAAGCCTTAGAGGGCCGTGCCGGCAGGATCTGGCAGCTGGTATGTTCTTTCTTGTGTTGCCACTGGAGATCTCTTGTTTCTATTTGTATTTCACGTCTCCGAGTTTTTATTTTTCACTTTTCCCAGTCTTAACGTTTAAAGAACTGCCGTTTTCGCGTTTGCACCACAGTTAGGAAATTAGGTGGCATTTTCCACAGGGGCTTATTTTGTGCCAACTCTCATTTGCACCAGTGTTTTGGGGGAACCTAAAAAAATGCCCGAGGATGCAGATTTTCTGTATTTCAAGTTACGAATCTATTCTACTAGAAGGAAATGAAGAACGGCAAAAACGAACTAATGACTTACTCGTTTCAATTGTTTGAAAGATTAGTGTGTTAAGACAGTTAATAGTTTTGTCTTTTCCAATAGAGGATGTTTGTATAGGTTCCATTTCTGCAGCAAAATGTAAAGATATTTTATCCCATGAGTTTTGATTTTTTTGTCTTAGGTTTTTTCGTTTTACCACATTCTTTGTAAACTTCTCATGACTTGTTCGTGCCTATTAGCTGTCTTTAAAGTTACAAATCTATCCTGCAGAGCCACCGGAAACCGTCAAGAATGTTTCATATTTGGGAATTCCATCCCCTGAACTTATCTGCGTTTTGCATGGAAAATAATTGATTACAATTAATATGGCTTCAACTGTACCTGATTGGGGCTGTACCTCATTCTTTTCCTCCTCATTTGAAGAAAAAATAGATTTCAGTCTAATAGTGACACACAAAACGTGTGTTCTGCTTTTCTCAGTAGATAATTAAGTATTACCTGTCAGATGAAGTCAAGCATAACTTAAATATGGAGGAATCCATTTAAGATTTGGAGAGTACTTGACCTACATGGTATGTTTGTAAGCAGAGGTAGTCCTGCTTGTGTTAGCAGTATTGTTTTGCTAGCTTAAGCTAAATGAATTAGATTGTACTGCATGCTAAATAGCATGTCAATGATTTTTTTTTGTACCGGGAGTCGAACTCAGGACCTTGCACTTGGTAGGCAAGCGCTTGTGCCGCTGAGCCATATCCCCAGCTTAACATGTCAGTGAAATGTGCCAATACACGAGAGCTTTGCAAAAAGTTAAATTTGTATGTTAGTAAACTTTTATATGCAGAAACTTTGTAGCATGTTAAAACCTAATATTTTTTTCTTGTGGAAATAAATTTCAATATAGCATGATTTCACAACATTATTAGCTCATGCAAGATTTATTATTCATCCAATTAGTACCATCACTCTATTTTTTTCTTATTTTCAGAAGAGGGTAAATCCTTTTATATGTGTTATAGTAACAGAAGTAAACATATTCCTGATGCTTGTGAAATAACTAAATCCTTAGATATTCTAGATACAAGACACTTCAACACAAAAGAATTTTCATTCAGTTTGGGTAGATGAGATAGTAGTTGGTATTCATTGCACATTTGTTGCCAAGCATTGCTTTAGGTGGTTTTGTAAGCCTTATTATCTCTTTTACAGATGAGGAAACTAAGGCACAGAGATTAACCAGCGTGCCTGTTTTTGGTCTGCCTGAAAAATCTTTATTGACCCTTTAAAATTCCCCGCAGATACCATTTTGTTGTGAAGGCTGTGTGGATTCTCCCCCTCTCTGTCCTTACATTCGATTCTAAGCAGAGTAAGTTGCTTCTTCTGCGTGACTATTGCAGGTTCTTGCTCGTTTCCCCCGCTGCTGAATATTGCCAAACTAACTGCTTTTCTCCTGTGGCGATACCATCTAACGTTCAGTATTAGAATAGTCGTGATTCCCAGGTGTACATTGTTTGTGTGGACCGCTCCACTGAACTCGGACCTTTTCCTATCATCTAATGCCAGCTTCATCTTTTTCGTTGCTCAGATCAGAAACTTTGTAATTTTCTTTTCTCTTTGATCACTCATGTCAAATCTGCCTGTAAATGTCATTTCGATTCTAAAATGCACCCAGTACCTAGCCGCTGGAATTGCTGTCACGCAGGTCCAGTCCACCTTGAGGTTCTGCAATAACCTTGTGTTTGTCTCTTTGCTTTTACCCCCCTTCTTTTATACATAGGACCCAAACTGATCATGCCGTATATTTGTTCACAACCTTTCAGTGGTTTCTCATCTCAGTCATGGTAAAGGCAAAGTGATCTTACCTTGATTACCAGGTCCTGTGTGATCTTACCTCTTATTTTCCTTTCTGATCCCACTTCTTATTTTTGTACCCTTCTTTGAATACACCAGGAATGTCCCCATACCTTTTGTATTTGTTTCCTTTTTACTGGACTCAGTCACAGATAACTTGCGGGCTCCCTTTAAGCCTTCAGTTCAGTGTTTATTTGTGAGGAGGCCTTCCCTGCTCTTTCGTTTCTTCTGCTTTCCCAGTCGTGTTTTCTCCATAGCACTTCCATGCTGTGGAGCTAGATCTCGCTTAACCTTGTTCTACTCGCTTGGTTTGTCTTTGTTGCCCAGCTAAAATGAAAGCTGCTTGAAGACAGGTGGTTTTTTATTTGATCTGCTTTGTTCATTGCTGAAGCTCCAAAAGCTAGGGTAGGGTTAGGCACATGGTGAGCACTCACTAAACGTTTGCTGAATGAATAATAAAGATAGGTGACAGCATTTATTCAGTGCATGAGTGAGAAAACATTCTAGATAAGAGTGAAACTGCATTAACTAAGGTAAGAGTATGGATAGTACATTTAGAGCCAATAAAACATTTATTATTTCAGTTAAAAGCAGTAATTTAGGCCTTGAGGAGTTAAACTCTAAATGTAAAGTTTCATACATACACACTCTTTGAACATAGGCCATATACTTCAATAACAAATCCACAGGATCAAAATATCTCTGAAAAATTACATAAAGTCGAGGAATTGGAAAAATTTCCCGACCCCGAGCAGGCAAATGAGATTTGTATCTGCTGGCACTGGTCTTTCACATAACTCCAAACTAACTCTGGAAAACGTGTAACACCTGAGGCTGAGTGGGCCACCCAGGCTATAGTTCTTCCCAGCTGTTGTGTGTCAAGAGGGCGAGCACCTTTTTTTTTTTTTTTTTTTTTTGAGCACCTTTTCTTAAAAAACAGATTTTCCCTCTTTGAGACGTAGAATGCCAGGGTGCTGTCTTTATTGCCTAGAGGTCCCAGGAGGAAGAGGTCTGCTAAAGCACAGTGGAAGAGTTAACCCAGGAATGATGCTCTGTACCTCCTGTGTTGTTTCAGTTTTAGGCACTGTTTATGTATATTTTTTCATCTGTGCGTCTTTAATGGCACATAAATTACTGGAAAATGTATATTATTGACTGGACATTAAATACTAACATTTTACCAAAAGAAGTTTGTATGTACACACACACAGACTCAAATGCAGTCAGCCCTTTGTATCTGTGGATTTTCCATCCATGGAGCCAACCATCCATGAATCAAAAATACCTGAAATGTATGTCTGTACTGAATATATGCAGACTTTCCTGTCGTTACTGTATCTATCCCTGAATGATACGGTAAAGCAGCGACTTACATAGTATTTACATTGTCTTAGGTAGTACTAGTAATCTAACCTTGACTTTATTAAGTAAGTGGAAGGATTTGCCTTGGCAAATACTGTACATTTCATAAGGGGAGCTTGGGCATCTAAGGATTTTTGGTATCTACGCAGCATCCTAAGGCCAATCTCCTGAAAATACCATAGGACAGCTAATATTACAAGCGCAATTTCTTTAGTGGTAAAGGTGTTACATTTGAACTACTACAACATACAAGTGTTTAATAGATGATTTTCTAGTTTTCCTATAAATTGATACTCAGATTTTAATATTATGTGGTTCTGTTGTAGGAGTTGGAGTGTGGCTTAGTTTGTACTACTCATTAAGACCTAATCTAAATGATTTTAAAAATGAACCAAGTAGATTACAAGATTGCTAGTCTTTAAAGCTATATCACCTAGCTCAGTGAGGGGGGACATTTTAGAGCTTGCAGTGATAATAAACAGCTGGCTGTGGCACACGTGCCATAGGATCACCACCACTGCTCTAACTCGTACATTTTCTTAAATATTTGGTCATCTGAGTTTGACAGAGTGTCATACTAAGAGATTATCATTTTCCTTAGAAAATACTGAGTCTACTGTGACAGATGAACAGATAGATGAGCAATAAAAACTGCAAAATACTATAATTACAGATCATAATTGCTATGATTTTTAAAATGGCATATTAGTTGGAATATCACTTAACTACTATATAGGAAAGTCATTTTCTTCCCTCAGCAACAGTATTTTAATGTATAACTTTTAAATCTGATAGGCTAAATTAGTTATAATGTAAGGGGCAGTGACTTTTAGCACAACATTTTATGATAGACAAGCCTCAAAAATGTGTCTTGAGAAACATCCTGGAGGGGTTGTGAAGAGTTAAGTTTGCAGTTCTGATTTTGTCCTGGAATTCTTCTTGCCTGAGTTGATAAAGTATATATCATTGTGGCCAAAGCCTAACCTGGTCACATGGTACAAGGTAAACAACTGTAGCCAGGCCTAAACATTTCAATCTATTACCATGGAAACCAAAAATGTATATAAGGTGAGAACAAAGGCAGTTAAGTGCTACATTCTCTGGTCGGGAATAGGGGGCAATGACTGGTCCAATCTGGTTCTAAATTAAAATTAATTAAAACTCCATTTGTTCTGAATGAGTTCTTTAATCCCCTGTGGCGTTTGACCCGATTTTTTATTTCTGCCGTAACAATAAAATATACTCCTAGATAAATATAGACCTGTTGTACGAAGATTTTGTATGTTTCAATTAAATGTGCCATAGATGATTTTTGTTTTTAGAATTGTTTTAATGTGTACTTTCAGTCAGGCAGTAAGTAGATCAGTTACCTTCCAAGGCCATTGCAAGACCATGGTTGAAGACATTGTTTTTTTTGTAACTATACAAAATATACTATGAAATTACTAGGAGAAATAGAAAACCAATTTTATCTAAACATTTTCTACAATTTCATCAGGGGCAGATACCCTTACATTTTTGACAGTTTGCCAAACACATACCATTTAGCTGTTGATGGAATATTTTTGCAAGGTCTGACCCCAAGTTCTACACAACCAGTTTTTTTTTCACAGTTTTGATCTGATCAGTTGATCTGTGCATTTTGTTTTTGAGTAGTAAATAATTAATATGGGGCAAAATGAAATACTGAGAAAACAATGGTTATAATTGACAGAGCTTTTTATTTTCAGCTGCTTTGAAGCGTATGTTGAATTTCAATGTTCCTCATGTTAAAAACAGCACAGGAGAACCAGTATGGAAGGTAAGAGCTTTTCCGAATGGGAACTACATCCTGTCTCTTAGCCCTCATCAGTGGTATTGATGGTAATTGGAGGAAATTTTGTTAGTACTGAACTAGTATTGTAGTACATTGTAGTTAGAATTCATTAATATTTTATTTTTACTTAACATAATATGAATTGATAAACATTTTATGAAATGAAAGAGACAATAAAATAGTAAATATTCACCTGTGCATCTAGTGATCTGTTGGGTAGGGTCTCACATATAAGTCTTCACCTGGTTCATGTTTTGTTCCACAGTGTTGCCAGTCCAGACCAGATCTTACAAAGCTTTCTCAGGGTTAGATAGATTCACTAAGTTGGTCCATTCTAACCAACTCAGTGGAGAATGATATATAAACCACAGTACCAGTTTATTATTGATGTAGAACTGTTAAAACCATTCATTGAATCAAAACGCTAAGTACTCTTTCTCTTTGAGAAATGCTGTACAGTCTGTAATTCCTGGTCTTTGGCCTGCTTCAGTTAAAAATTTGTGCTGACTCAGTGTCTCTTTCTTTAGAGTGATAACAATACAGTTGATTATATTTAAACTTATTAATATGCAAACAATTTATATTGGTCTCGAGAAAAACTAAAAACATTTCAACTTTGTTCAAAGTTTGCGTGTTCTGAAAGCTCTCGTGAGTCCTTATTAGTTTTGGGGTTGGATCTTTCAAGGTGGTTAAAATGATCTGTATTGAATGCCTGGATACAGTTTCAGTGCCCCTAATTTTTTCCCCCTTCTATTTGTTTTGTGGGCATTTGCTTATGCTCTTTGTATAAACTAGTTTGTTTCTTTGTTTTGTGTTGCTCTTTAGAGTTAAAAAGCTAAAGAATTTCTTTAGTACCTATTTGTGTCAAATACTTTTCCTATGCATCTCTGTTATATCACAAGATGAATAACACATATGCAATAGCACCCCTTCCCTTATCTGCAGGGAAACGTTCCAGGATCCCCAGTGAATGCCTGAAACTCCAGGTAGTACCAAATACGGTACCATCGTCACTCTGTACGTGTGGATTCCACATGCTGGATTCAACCAACCACAAATCAAAACACTTTTAAAAATTTCATATGTCCTGAACATGCAGAACTTTTCATTATTTCCTAAATAATTCAGTATAACAACTGTTTGCCTAGCATTTGAAGTACACAGGAGAATTACAGAGGTTATATGCAAATACTGTGCCATTTAATACAAGAGAATTTACTTATTTATTTATTTATTTATTTATTTATTTATTTTTGTCTCTTTGAGACACGGTCTCACTATGCAGTTCAGGCTGGCCTTGAGCTCACTTTGTAGCCCAGGCTGGTCTTGAACTCACAAAGATCCTCCTCCCTCAGCCTCCAGAGAGCTGGAATTATAGGCATGTGAAGAGACTTTAACATAAAAGGATTTTTTTATCTGTGGATCCTGGAAGCAATTCCCCAAGGATATCCAGGATGACTGTATATCATCCTGTGGTTGTTTCCTGTACATATGAATTTGTGATAAAGTTTAATTTAGAAACCGGGCATGGTAAGAGGTGAACAACCATAATAAACAGAACAGTTAGATCAGTGTACTGTAATGACATTGCCAATGTCATTGCTCTTCTACTCTGAGGCTATTACTTAAGGGATAGTTGAAAATAAGCACTGTGATACTGTGATGGTAGATGTGATAGTCAAGACAGCTATTAAGTGACTAATAAGTGAGCAGTATATAGTGCCTGGATACACAGGACATGAGGTTTCATGTCCTGGGCAGTGTGGACCAGGACCACAGAAGATTTTTCAGGACAGGATAGCAGGGCATGAAAGATTTCATCATGCTGCTCAGCGGGTGCACAGTGTTCCTCTTTAATATTTTCTGACTGTGACTGCCTGCAGGTAACAAACTACAGAAAGTGAATGTACAGGTAAGACATGAGTACCATAGAGATTTAAACAGATTTTTTGGAGAAACATCTAACCTATTATCAGCTACAGAAGAAAGATTTTTAGCTTCTGCAAGGGAACTCCTAGCACTTAAGAAAAACATGTTTTTATAACAGCGTATTTTATCCTCATTAGCAGTTTTTTCTCCATAAGAAATGTTTTAAGTTACTAAATTTTCTTTATAGCAATGGACCTTTTAATACATTGGTTTGGAGGTCACTATTTTTTATACGTCTGTTTTTAGAAAGGATATGTGCGAACTGGAAGAAAAAAAGTAGAGAATATGTGAATTTGCTAATGTTCAAACCCTTTATTAAAGCTTAAGAGACAGGTTTTATAGTACTCAGGTTTTTTAATTTAGAAAAAATTTATAAGAAATGTATGTAATTATTTATTTTAGCCTAAGTACTAAGCTACTGCATGGGTGGGTGCTTTGCTGAGTAATGATGGAAAATACTAAGTTGAGGCAAGGGTAAGAATTCTGTATACTTTATTTACTTAAGATTTGCTTCAGCATTATTTGTTGTTCACTGATAATGTTTTTAAAACACATTTTTTTAAGGTTCTCATTTATGACAGATTTGGCCAAGATATCATCTCTCCCCTGCTATCCGTGAAGGAACTGAGAGATATGGGAATCACCCTGCATCTGTGAGTTTTAATGTATTTCTAGTAATTGCATTTATTTTCAGATACATTGTAAACAATTTCTTTGGCCCCCCGAGATCAAATTATTAATGAACATGTACAGAAAAAATGATGTTAGATTACAGGACCTAAGTAGTGTGTGTTTTCTCTGGTGTCCTCTTTCATACAGCCCTCATTTCTGAGGTTTTAAATAATCCTCACTCTGAGGCTACACAATTTCAAAATTTAAAATGTCTCTCATATCTTTTCCGTAGATAGCCCTCTGCAAGGAAAGTGCTAGGAGTCTTAGCTCCATTTGAACTCTTAAGTGTCTTAGTGTCACTCCCTCCCCTTACTTTGTTTCTTTGAGATAGTCACTGTGTAGCCCTTGCTGGTCTTGAACTCTCAGCGATCCTCCTGCCTCAGCTTCCCAAGTACTGGGATTACAGACAGGCATGTGCCACCATGCCTGGCCAAAAGTATTTTAGTCCTTTAATTTAAATGTTCTTTAAAAAAAGAAGTGAATTTATCAATACAAAAAATTTAAGTGACTATATATTGACTGACTGTTAATCATCATTAAAAGCTGTGTTGTCTTCTTAACTACTGCTTGCTTACATCGCTTCTGATTATGTGTGATAAAAATAAGTTGTACTGTTTTATAGTTTTGCATAGTAGAGTGTTTGGAGAGGGGCTATGTTCCTAAATAAATACAAACTAAAACTCTGATGTATTGAAGAAGTCCAGTATTATGGTGTTACAACATACTGAATTTGAAATGCAGTCTTTTACTAGAAATGTGGGTGTAGAATTTCACTGACTACAAGATCAGAATCTGAGTTGATTGCTTAAATTCTTCGATTGTATAATGAGTATTTTCTCTAACTGTAATTTGTCTCTATTTAGTAGAATATTGTGTTCCATCAGTTCTACCTTTTATCTTTTTTGTGTGTGTGGTGCTCAGGATTGCAGCACTCAATTCCAAATACAGTACACACTTTTTTGTGTTTCTGTAATTAGGGTCTATATTTCAATTGATGACATGTTACAGTTGATGACATTTTTTTCTACATGATACACAAAATGTTTTAGAATTGATACCACCATGGATCTGATGGTTTTTTCCCTTCATTTTAACATTACACTTGAAATACAAGTTTTTGGTAATGTGTTAATTCTCAGGAACAAATTTAGCTTGGCGCAATCCTTGGAAATAGTGGATAATTAATAAGCATGATTTACCAGTGATGCTGTTTTGCTTTTTTATTTTACTAATGAAAAGATTGAAGTTTAGAAAGCTTAAGTATCTTACATTTAGACAGCCAGTTAGTAGCAGAGCTGTGGCCAATTGCTTAATTGTGTGCTATTTGTCTACTGAATCACAATGGCTCTGTTACAGTGGCTAATAGAAGTGAGGCCCAACTCAGTAGTTCGTAAGGGATAACAGTCTGCTGGTTTGAGAGTCTGGGGAGTAGACAGCTGTTGAGCCAGAGCAAAGAATGGCCGCCTAACTACTGCAGTGAGCTCTTGCCAACCTTGCCTCTGGCCATCTTCCCCATTTGCTAGAGAATACTGCATCAGTTACTTTATGCTCTGAAAGTTATTTTAGGCTGACTGTAGAAAACAATAATCACAGAGTTCCAGAATATGAAGTAGTGGTTGTAGCCCTTTAAGGGAGGCAGTTTGACAGCCAACAGAAAGGAACTTAGCCAGGTGTGGTAGTGCACCCATATAATCCCAGCACTCCCAGCCTGAGGCAGGACAATTGCAAGTAGAAGCTCAGTCGGGGCAATTTGGGAACTTAGCAAGACTCTGTCTCAGAATAAAAAAGGAGCTGGGATGTAGCTCAGTGCAAAGGTCCTGAGCTCAATCCCCTGTACTTAGAGTAGGAAAGAAAGAAAGCAACCTATTGCTGCTACCACATTATATTTCTCATTGTCAGTAGTGACTGCCAGACAAGTGGAAGAAATTATTAAACGCAGACTCACTGGCAGCATGTGCCCCTCTCACTCTTCTTGATTACAGAAAGATGGCTAGAGTGGGTGATGTTATAGAAATAGAATGTCAGTCATGTTTCCTAATAGAAGCGTGGTAAGCCTTGAAAAAGAAGCAATTTTGTGATTGGATATTGGGATATCTGAGTGAGAATATTCCATGAGGTATAGAATGACAAAACTCTGCAGTATATAATTGGGATTGTGAGGTAGTCCCTTGTGCATTCTTTTATGAAGCAATAAATAAGCAGCTGTCAATTGGAATGGGGCTGGAGCTCAGCAGTAAAGCTCAGCTTGTTGAAGGCCCTGGTTTTGATCTCCAGCACCACATAAAAAAACGAACAAACAAAAGTTAAATCTCCTTTAGGAAATGTTCAGTTACCTTTGATTTTAAAATATATTTGATTTTAATTTTTGCATTGAACTTTTAGTTCAATGTTTGCATTGTGTCTGAAGCCTCCACCAACTTTCTTTTTCCCCACTGGGGAAACCTGCTCTGTCTTCCCATTCACCAATATCATCCTCCACCCCAGTACGTCTGTGAAAACTGGATATAAACCTGATTTTGAGTGCTTTAGCTTCCATTCAAGAGTGATAGTAGAAGAGAATGTCTGACCGCAAGAGATACTGAAAATAAGTCACATCAAATAGAACAAATGAAAAATAATGAGCAATTAGGACCTTATTATAATGTTTATATTGACTAAGACATAATTTTGTTGTATGTTTTAAGGAAAAACCTGAATTAACTGATTAAGAGAAGCAAGAGCTTGAGAAATACTATCTTAAAATGTCTTTTAAAAATAGATGACTGATGCATTTGTAGAAAAGTGAAATAAGTCATGCCAGCTTCAGCATCACATGATTTCCCTTATAATGAGAAACCCAAATTATAAATAAAGGGCAAAATAAAAATAGATATCAGAACTAGGGAAACAGATCTCACACGGGCAGGGGATTGACAGATGGGAGGCGAGGAGGCAAAGGGGGCGAGGAAAGGAATTAAGATGGTTATGTACACGGGCCAACTCCACACAAGGAATGTAAGCATTATGAACAGTAAACTGATAAACAAGCAGCTAAGAAGTGAGTTTTTATCTTCTAGGCTTTTGCACTCTGATCGAGATCCTATTCCAGATGTTCCTGCAGTGTATTTTGTAATGCCATCTGAAGAAAATATTGATAGAATGTGCCAGGTAATATGCGTTCTTATCCTACCTGATACGTAAAGAATATCAAGTCAAACTTTTTTCACAAAGTGTTTTGGATATGCAGTTAAAGGATCAAAACTTCCATTACCCAGTTTCTCACTTTGATTTTTTTGAGACTATCCTTGAATTTAAAATAGCTCAAGTGATTTTGCATTTTTTGATCACAAGAAGCAAGGTTTTAGTGAAAACCAAATAAGCTTTACAAAACAGCCTAACTTTATTAGCTATAAAAATAGAGATTTCATTTTCCTAGATAGGAAGTCCATGCTGGTGCAAGAGCTTGATGAAATAACCAAAGGCTTGGCTTGTTCTGTCTCTCTGATCCTTCATTTTAGGTTGTTTTCATGGTCATGTTGCTTGACCCACATAAGGTGGCAGCTGCAGACACAGACATCACATCTACGTTCATGGCTAGAAGCAGTAGTACATGAACCCTGCCAGCCCTGACTGTAGACTTTGATTGAGAAAGTTAAACCTTCCCAGAAGCTCCCAGAAGGGTTTCCTTTATGTCTCCCTGGTTAGAATCAGCTTCAAGAGATGCTGTAAAAGTTAGTATTGGGATGAATTTATTGCTACCTCAAAAAAATTTTGGTTTCTTTCAGCAAAGAAAAGGGTAGGTAAATGGTTATAGGATAGGTAGCTAACAGCATCTGGCAAAAATCACAACTGCTTTATTTGTCATTGGCTCTTGAATCAGATTGCTGTTTAACTTGTTAGTGAAGGTCGCATGTTTTATGTCCTGGGTAGCTTTATGATACAGTCCTCTTTTACCCTGCACAAACCTAACTGCCATTTTTACTAAAGAGCTACTACATACCAACCTCTTCTTCCTTCCTTTTTTTATTTAATGACAGTTTTATGGAAATGTAATTCACAAACCATGCAGTTTATCCCTTTAAATTGTACAGGTGATAATTTTTAGTGTATTCACAGAATCATGCAAACATCATGACAGTGTTTTCATTGAAATTGTATAGGTGATGATTTGTGGTATGTTCACAGAATTGTGCAAACATCATCATAGTGAATTTTTATCACCTCAAAAAGAAACTTACCCCTTGACTTTTATATCTCCAATGCCACTCCTGTCCTCCTCATGTCCCTAAGTTACTTTCTCGTTCTGTACATTTGCGTGTTCTGGCCATTTCATATGATCAGAACCTGACAATACGTAATCTTTTATATCTGACTTCTTTGTTTTAGCTTAGTGTTCGCATTTTTGTTTCAATGTGATTTGGTTTGCTTTCTGCTTGGTCTTGTGCGTTGAACCCAGGGCTTTACACATGCAAAGCAAGTGTGTTTGACTACTGAGGTACGTCCCCAGCCTTTTTTTTTTTCTTCTTTTTTTTCTGATTTTGAGGCCAAGTCTCACTAGGTTTCCTAGGTTGGCCTTAAACTTGTAATCCTCCTGCATAAATCTCCCAAGAGTCTGAGATCACAGGCATGCACCATTATACCTAGCTACTGCTGTTCCTTTTTATGATCAATGTTTCATTGTAATCATATGCCAAATTTTATTTTGGCTTCTCTGAGTCCTTTAAATTTTCAAATGAAGTTTAGGACTAGCTTGTCAAATTGTACCCAAAAGCCGACTGAGGCTCTAATAGGGATCGTGTTGGATCTGTGGACTAATTGTAGAGTATAATAGTCCTAACAATTATAAATTTTCTGACCTATGAACATGGGATATCTTTACCTATTTAGACCTTCATTAATTTCTTTTAATGGTGTGTAGTGCTTATAATATTTGTGCTTCTCTTGTTAGATACATTTCTTCATATTTTTTAATGAATGAAATTTTCTTAATATAAATTTTAGATTGTTCATTGCAAGTGAATAGAAATCCAATAAGTTTTTATATACTTTTCTTGTATCCTACATCCTTACTAAACTTCTGTATCCTTTAGAAATGTGTCTCTCATTCTTTTGAGCACTTTCTTTCTTGCATAATAAGATATTCCAGTTTCATTTTGTAATTTCTGTGACCGCCCCTGGATTCAGCTGTTTGTTAAAGGATCATTGTTCTCTGTAAGGAATGGCATTTAGAAATTAGGATCTAAGCGTTACGCACATTCATGGGGCCAGTCTTCCTGGAGCCTCTCTGTGGATGAAGCCAGGAAACACACACACACACGGCACACACAGTTCTATAGCTCCACTTCTGTGAATCTCCCTCTGCTGCCCACCTATACAGATAGACGACCTCCACAGCTGTTGTGTTTTTCAACACAGGATTTATTCTAGTGTCTCTTTTTTTCCTTTATAAATTGGCAACTCTTTTCTGTGACACTAAGAAATACGCTTAGGGCCAGGGATACAGCTCAGTGTCACAATGCCTGCCTGGAAAGCACAAAGTCCTGAGTTCAATTCCTGATACCAAAAAAAAAAAAAAGAAAGAAATATGCTTGTCAATACCCTGAATATATTTATTTTCTTAGTCTTACTACATAAGCAGTCTCCCTACCCTATTTGAACCACTACCTGGCTCAGCTACTTGCCTCACCCAGGCTCCAGCCCTTCAGTTTCTCACATTTTAACAAATCTGAAATTAAATGGAGCCTAAAATTCATGTGTCATACGATTTTATTGGAAGCATTCATTCTTACTTAGTGATAAATGATTTTGGCTCATATTAAGTGATAACACCTTAGATTTGAGGAAATATTTAAATATGTTTCCCTAGAGTTTAATAATTAATTTAAGAATTTGCATAACTTAAATTCCACTGCTTTTGAGTGAGTAAAAAGAAACATTTCTGTAACTGATAATTGGTATTATAATACTCCTGTGTGCAGTAATGGAAGTATTTGTTGAATGGTTACATGACCAGCAGAAGATAGTGTCTGCCAAATATAACAGCCACTTTATTGCGTTAGATCATACAGTGTCTACTCCTCAGTATTTTTAAGAAAAACTGCATCATAACTTTATAAGTTTCAATAACCAGGTAACTGCTATTTCACAACTTTGTTCTCTTGGTATAATTTTTTTGTCAGTTATATAACCCATCTCTATGTATACGTCTTATCCTCCAAAACTTTGTTCTTATAGTATTTAAAGATTTTTAGTTATGGTATTCCTTCATACTATTAAGTATTTATTGTATTTGTAGGATCTTCGTAATCAGCTGTATGAATCATATTATTTAAATTTTATTTCTGCTATTTCAAGAAGTAAGTTGGAAGATATTGCAAATGCAGCATTAGCAGCTAGTGCAGTAACACAAGTAGCCAAGGTAAGTGATTTGGGTTGATGAATGACATTTTGTAAATGTAATATATTAAAAGTATTCTGAAAGCTGTTAGTCGACATACGGGTCTTAGTTTACAAATGACCATGACATCAAGAAATGTTTAGATTCAGTATTTTTAGAAAGAATCCTGGTAATGTAAGTTATCTTCACCTTAAACTAAGAAAAGTGAACAAGCTAAAGGAACCTAATATTCAGTGAATTTGAAAGATAAAAATAAAAAGCAAAATCAATTTTTACTTTAGGCTGAGATTTGTATAATCTTTAGTTCAGTTTAGAAACAGTTTCACACTTGTGTTCTCATGAATTGTATTTAGAATATACTGATGTTATTTCATTTGTAATACCGTTGTCACCATATTATCTCTACATCCTTTCTTAACATATTCACAATGGCATAATTCCTATGGCCTGCTGCTGGGTGGCTTAAACCGTTGGTGGTACATGCATGACTTCCCATTAGGTGGCTTTTTATTAATTTTATTAGTAAAAAGACTGATAAAAGTGATTAGATCTGTTTGTAACACCGCTGGTGGAAGCTGCCCAGTGGAGTAGTCATGGATGTACTACAGGTGGGTCAAGCCAGTAGGCATGTATTGAGAAGATTCTGCGAGGCTGTGTTGTGTATTATAAGACAGAAGGAAGTTGCAACAAGCCAATAGTCCCATATCATAGTAATTTTTACAGTTTCAGTTTCAGTTATAAAATGTATTCCTGGTTTTAGCCCTCTTGTGTTCTGTGGTTCTTGAATATGGAACAGACATAAGTGAAAATCTACAAGACTGTATAGGACTTCACATAATTTTCCCCACTGGTAAATTTTTCATTCTTAAATTTAGATAGTCTGGTTGCTACTTGTGATTATTTTTGAGGTTTCTTCCTTAATGTTCTGGCTCAAACTTTCTCATTAATTTTACATAAAATAATAGAAATGCTTTTTGTTTAATATAATTTTTCTTAATTTTTGCCTTCATTTGCACTTAGGTAGAACTGGCACAATTTTTCTGTACTATATTAAAGCAGTGTATAAAAACAGATACTGTGACTTTTTATGAAAATGTAATTACAATAACTATAAAAATTAAAATTGTGGTTTTTCTTCACAATTAGTATCCATTCCCCTCATAACCACAAAGTTTTAATACTGATTAAATTTTGATTTTTGAAAATATGTCTTCCTTGATACTCAGTATCTTTATGACTTTTTAATATTCTTAATTTGTATTTATCCAATCAGATAGGTTACCATTTTATTTATTGACTGGAATTAGAATTTTTCTCATTTTTGTTCCTAGTAGGATAAATGAAATTAAATTTACTTTTAATATGACTGTTTTATAAAATTGAGTATAAATTTTTTCATTTGTTTCTAGGTTTTTGATCAGTATCTCAATTTTATTACTTTGGAAGATGATATGTTTGTATTATGTAATCAAAATAAGGAACTTGTTTCATATCGTGGTATGTAAAAATAACATTGTAATTCATTGTTAACAAAATTAATAATGCACTATAAGAAAAAAAATAGTGAGCATGCATAGTGTACTCCAAAACTAGATTTTGTTTATAGCAGTAGAACACTCAAAGATTTTTAAAAGCCGTTTCAACTAAATTGTCACATGTAAACATGTTTTAATGTGTAATGTTAATAAACATGTTTTATAATCTCAGTAAAATACCAATTCTCTGACCTTTTAGGTATTTCCACAGAAATTTGCATGAATGATTTTGGCAATTAAGAAAAAAATGTGTATATTAACTTGGCAGTTAATGTATACATATGTAGCATTGAGCTACATCCCCTTTTAAATTTTTTTATTTTAAAATATGATTTTACTAAGTCACTAACATGCCCAGGCGGAGGTCAAACTTACAGTCCTATTCGTTTAACCTCCCAGAGGGCTGGGATTGCAGGAATGCACCCCCATGCATACTAAGACAATATTTTAATGCAAAAGTCAATTGTCTTATATTTTGACCTTTAAAAATGAGATACTTTACTTCTCTTATTTACATGAAACTGGCCCAGATGGTAAGCTCTCTGAGAGAGAAACCTTTGGTTTCATTGAGATACACATTCTGTAGCATGGTTTCTTATTGAAATTAAGTAAATTTCCTAAAAGACTATAAAAATTTGCTGAGTTGCCCATGTGAGAAATTTTTGGTGGTGGTAATTATAGAAGTCCATTCACAATTAATTAAGTTTTAAATAAGTCAGCAACTTACCTAAGTTATATATTTAAAGCCTTGTTTTTGTTAAATTTACAAATTTTGTTACATTTTTAAAAAATGTAGTAAAAACAAGCACTTTTCCTTTTTTCTTGATCAGTTAACTTGAATACAGTCTTCTAGTCCATCTCACTTATAAAGCTAATCAAGTTTAGTTAAATTCACTTAAAAATATTTTAAATTTATAAATTTGGTATATTATCTTTTTTAAAACATCTCATGCCAGACCAGGCAAATTTATAAATTGAGGAAAAGCTACCCAAATACTTAAATAACTTTAAAAATAAGTATATTTTAATCTAGATCATATAGTGAGTGTTCAAATATTTAGAAATTTAATTAGACTTTACTGTATCTGTCTTTAAAAAAATCACAAGTCTGAAATTAGTTACTAATTTTAGTCATGTGGCTAGTTACCCAGATAGTAGTAATAGTTGTAATTGTTTTTCTTTTACCATTCCTCTGATATTGAGATAGTTTGGTATGTGTGGTTTTTATTTGTAAAGTTTTTTAATGTTTAATATATATAAGCTTACACTAAAAATTTCATTTGAGTATTATGCCAACTGCATATGAATTAGTAACTTACATGTTTAATATAAAGATAAAAAAAGATAAAATTTGATCATTGGTTTTTTCCTTTACCTCTGTCGTTTTAGCCATTAATAGGCCGGATATCACAGACACAGAAATGGAAACAGTTATGGACACTATTGTTGATAGCCTATTCTGCTTTTTTGTTACACTGGGTAAGTTTTCAAATCTTCCTGGCTACTTCTTCAAAATAAGTAATGACTTTTAATCTATAACACTGAAATGTGATCCTTTTATCTGTTTGAATCTTGAACAGCTCTCCAGAGTTGGAGCAAAGTGTACATTTTCTGTTTTTTTGAAACCTGATTCTGATATCTTGATGTAGTTATTCCCGAGTTAGCATCCAGCAGTTTTTTTGAGTTGTTTCCTTGGATGTCTTTGGTAATTACAACTTTGTAACATATTGTTTAAATGGTTTGATGATGTTTTCACCTATGTGCCTGCTAGCTTTTTAAAAATACTTTGTTGTAAAATATTTCAAACATTAAGTAGAAAGATACATGTCTGGTAATTATTGAAGCAAATTGCAAAGCCTCCAGAAAACACTAAATTTAAATATAATGCTAATCTACCTATATTCTAAAATTTTTAAACATTTCCTTGAATCACTTAAAATTGCTTATAGCTACATTGTATTTAATATTTAATATATGACTTTATGCTTACTAGTAAATCTGTTTATGAACATGATTGCAGTTTTAACTTTATAGGCACTTAAAACCTTTCAATTAAAATGATCCTTACAGTAGAATGATAAACTCTTTACATTTCATAAATGAGAAAATTAAAGAAGAGATATGCTCTTCCTTGTATACAAAATTTAGGGCGCCCTTCTCTCAGAGATTTTCCCCTTTAATTTCCATCTTTGAACCCAGATCTTTTATTTTTCACTTCAGTGAGTCTCCTGTTTTCTGCTTATTCTTTCTCCTATGTCGTGGAAAGTAGAAAGTATCTTCAAGAAAAAAGCTTATTAAACGTGTATCTCACCTTGTTTGATTCATTTCTTTCAAGAGTTCTATCTCCAATTTCTGTGAGAGCTCAGTGCCCTCAAAAATGGATTGGATTTTTTTTTTAAACACATGTATTTTATTCGTTAAACAGACATAATCATCCTTCCCTTTTGCCACCCTATATAACTGCCTATTGCCAGGCTTATTATGAACACGCATGGTATTTGTGCTTGTGGATACGCGATACACTTTCGAAGTAAGAGTGGGCTGAGGAACACACTGACAATGGCCCTGAAGCGGTGCAGCCGCTTTTATTATGTGTAGGGCAGGAAAAGTGAGTTTTTCCAAAGGAGAAATTAAAAATACTGTCACTGATATAGAAGAATATTGACACTAAATTGTTACATTTAAAAAAGCAATTTTCAGAACAATATATATAATATCCTGTTTTTGTTTTTTAATACACAGACATATACATACACATACTCCCACTTACTAGACCATGTAGAAAATATGAAAGCATCTATTTCTAACTCAGTGTGAATTGCTTTGGAGAACCTATAATCCAGAGTTAGCATTTTGCTTAAATGTTATTTAAGTTTTTTATGGTAGCAGACCTATGGCATGCGTGCCATAAAGGCTATTTTATCATTGAAAGCTCTGAAAGGCTTGCCATCACCAACCTAGGCCATCAGAAGAAAACATAATTTTTAAAAAATTTGCTAATCCACATTTTTTCCTTTCCAGTTGGTGGTATATTTTGCTATAAAATCTGAAATGCAACAGTTTCAGCATATGATTATGGAGTTCTCAAGTTTGTTTCATAAGATCTTTCAGCATAATTGAATTTTACCTATTACTTTAGGATTTTGGCCTTTGGTAAATTTCTTGCAGTAATAAAAGAAGAGAAAAATTAAGAGTAGATTTGGTAACAAATTGGGGCCAAGTTTTAGGAGCACTTGATGTTACATGAAGAAATTTTCTATTTTTTAAATTAGTATTTTTTTAAAGATTAAGATGCTTTATTGTTAACTTATAAAATAAAAAATAGCAACCTAAACTACTAAATTAGCTGAACTCATCCTTATTTTTAGTCACATTAAAGTGAATTTCTTGGGAATACTGTTACTTTTTTAAACTAAAAAGAGGTCAAAGTACTAATTAAGTCAGTACACTGAAAAAAACGGTTAAGAAAGTTTTTTCTGTTTTCTTTAGCAATGAGAGCGTTCACTTCTGAAGCCTTCTTTAGTCTTGAGATTGTCTTTTTATGTTTGTAGGCTGAAACTGTGTATGCCTAGTCTATTTTTTGTTGCTAATGTATTTTATAAATGTTCATTTAATAAAAAGCCAAGATCATTGCTAATATTTTATTCTTAAAATAGGTGCTGTTCCTATCATCAGATGCTCAAGAGGAACCGCAGCAGAAATGGTGGCAGTGGTGAGTTCATGGAGCTGTCACTTGACTATAAATGATATTGTGTTTTCTCAGAAGTATCACAAGTGGTTTTTCTTTTTAATATTAAGCAACTAATTACTGTGAGTTATAAAGTACCAGAAGCAAATATTTTATTACATTGGGGTTCTACTGAAGATAGAAAGTAACCATTCCAACCAATTTCTTTCTTTGCTAAAATCTGTATTGCATGTAGTTAAACTCATTTCCTCCCCAAATTATGTATTCAGTTTCATTTAGCAAGTATGTATTGTTAAACAACCAGTTTTAAATGGGGTGAAGTACATTTTTAAAATGCCCCACTCTACTGGAATAAAATGTTCAGTATAAATTAAACATTCACAAATTAGCAGTAATGATTAAGAAATAAAAGAGAAATTAAATACTGGAAAGGAAGAAGAGTAAGTGGTGTGGAAAGACTAGAAAATCATTGACATTTTGGAACTTTCTATTAGCTCAACTGAGTTACTACAGGAAATCAGATTTTCTTTACATACTCCCATTTCCGTTCTGGAGATTGTTGTACCCTGTGCTCTTTTTACTCCCAGTCACTCCAGTCAGCATTTTTTTCCATTTAGACAGGATCTGAGTCATGCTTAATGAGAGAGGAGGGGTCGTTACTGCAAATTGTTTCCTGTGCCTAAAGTAAAATTAGTCAATTGAAAGTACGTATTAACTGTAACAGTGGCACATACCTGTAACCCCAGCTCCTCAGCTAAGAAAAGAGGGATACAAGATCAAGGGCAGCCTGGGCAACATTGTGAGACCCTCTCTTTAAAAAGAACCGTGTTTGTTAGTAAAATCAGGTCTGAGTCACAATGAAAAAGACAACCGGTCTTTATCAAGTACAAGTTGTGATGGTACTGAGTTATGCTACAATGTTCAAATTTTAGAATTGCTATTTTATAAAGACATCCCAACCTTCTTGGTTATAAAAGAAAAAGACAACATATTACCCTACATAAAGTATTATGAGTTAATCTAAAATTTGATTTTTCAGAAACTAGATAAGAAACTTCGGGAAAATCTAAGAGATGCAAGAAATAGTCTTTTTACAGGTGACACACTGGGAGCTGGCCAGTTCAGGTATTATGTTAATGTGCTTAGAAAACTTGAAAATAAAGCATGTAGAGTTTTTATTGTTGTTTTTCTTGTATCATGGAATACTCTGTAGTAGCGGTTTCTTATTTTAAATCAGGTCATCAGGTTCAAGGTTTTGACTCAGATGGTTCTTAAAATACAAATGAAATATTCATTCAATTTATTTTATTTTGGTAGAATATTATATTACATTTTATCACTATAGTACAAAGTTTTCTGTTTATATGGATTTGAAGATAAGCCATTTCTTTTTAGTTATTATTAAACTTCTTGGTATTAAAAACAATGGAAGAGCTTGTACTTGTTTGTCCCTATTATTGAATTTCCAATTTTATATTTAAATACTAACAATTTTGCAAAGCATTTCTTTCACTGCTGCCATTTCTAGCATGGGTAGGTAATATCAGAGTCATTAACTGGTCAATTTTTTTGAATAGGAATACTAAAACAACCCTGGGTACATTTTTCATTAGTAACGATGATGGACAGTATTGAAATTAAACCCACTCATGTGGCTGAGAATTGTTAAGCAGCGAGAGGATTTTAGAAAAAAATCTACATGAATTAATAAATAAAGCCGGTAGGAGGAAAAGAACATGGTGCCCAGAGAAATAATAGCTCTGTAGCAATAAAAATTACATAATTAAAAATAAATAAATAAGTAAATAAGTAAATAAATAAAATTTCATAATTGTCCATATTACAAGGGGTGATCAAAGTATATGGAGAATGTTTGAATGTAACAAATGTAGATCACGAAACGTACACTTATGTTGTTGTTCTTGCCATTTTCTGAAGCAATTCTGAAAGTCGTCTTTTGTCAGCATCTTTATATCATGTGATTAAAACTATGGTGAAAGCTACTGTTGAGTGCCATCCATTGGAAAAGCAGGTGTGTCCTCATCAACCTTATTCGCAAAGCAGTCACTGTGCAATTCAGGCTTTTCATAGTGACCGTGAAAGGTCAAAGTTTTGAGTTTATTCAGGACATCGAGGCACCCACAACAGTACAATTAAAGACACGCATGAGAAAGGACTTTCAGAACTGCCTCAGAAGGTGGCAAGAAGGATGGGATGGGTGTGGTCCAAAAACAGGGAGTATTTTGAAGGAGCTTAATGGCATCGTGTTTTCACTATAATTTTTTTAAAAACTTGAACATGTATCATACTTTTATTCATCTTGTACTTCACTTCCGATCAGTTTTGATGCCTCCTGTAGCCTTATGTGCCCTCTGTAGCCAAATCATCTACTATAATTTGTAATCACACTAACACTGTGTTTCAAACTTTTAGTACCTAAGCTCCCCCATTATTTTAAAGTGCTTTCCAGTTTCACTGCTGGTCTTAAGTATTCTTCAGAATGTTTGTCTAACTTAGAGCAGAAACATCAAATTATCACTTGCTTTTACTTTGACAGATGCAAACACTATGTCATAACTTGCTTAATAATTTCCTTCTTAGACTACTTTAGTATAAATCTTAGAAATCAATATAAAGGCACTATTTTATTTGGATAATTACTAAATTTTTCTCATTGTCATAGTACTCTTGTCTTATTAATTTGTTGGTTGCATTTCTTAATTATTTTAATCAGCAACATGATGAACTGTTGTGCTAAATACAGCCATATGCTAGTGAATCTCCACCAAGGAAGTTTTGTCCCTCATAGACATTTGATAGTGTCTGGAGGCATGTTTGGCTGTTGCAGCTGGGTAGATGCTAATAAAATTTAGCGAGGGCTATTATAGGTGCTTAGTGGCATTTTACAAGGTTAAACTTCCTACAGGGTGCAGAACAAGCCCCATAACAAGGAATTTCCTACCCGCAAATGTCAGTAGTACCAAAACTAAGAAATCCTGCTATAAACCATCATCCCTTCCCTTCTGCCACACTGTGGAATAAGTGGTAGTAAGTGGTAAGGGTGCTGCTCTGAGTTTTTAGCCCAGAGTAAGTACAGATCCCCAGGAAGTTGGACTGAGTTGTGAATACAGAGATCTATTGCAGAAAAAAAGGGTATAGCTTATATAATTAGATAATAGTGGCTATTGAAAAGTGGCATGTTCTTACTATAACTGGAGTGTGCTTCTGGTAACAATAGTATCTTTAAAGAAAATCCCTAAAATTTCTGTGGACACATAGTAACTACATAACTTCGTGCCTTAGTTTGCTTTTAGTCTGTTTTACATCTAAGTATAATAATGGAGTTAAAATTTATAAAGTGTCACATACCTTTCTGTTAAGTGAATAGTTACATAATTTAATACCATTGTGACATGTGTTCCTTTGTGTATTATAATAGAACAAGGTTTCTTGAGGCTCTAGAGCAATGATGGCGAACATTTTAGAGCTTTCAGTGATATAGACAGCCTGCTGCACACATGTGCCATAGGTTTGCCGTTACTGCTCTAGAGTCTTCTTTTTTCAATGTAAAAATTATAACTTGAAATTTATGAAACTGTCAAACAGTTGTGCAAATTTATAAGATTGTATTCTTTTAAATTTTTTTCCTGAGTCTGATAGTAAGAATTCTTTTTAGCCTTTTTTGAAAAATGTGAAATATATATCTGAGTAACAACTTATTTTAACTACAAAAATTATTCTGTAAGTGTATTTAATTTTTTTCCTTTAAGAAAGTTCCCTGAGTAAGATGTACAATGTAGTATGATTTATAGGTTCTAAGGCATATAATCTGAGATCAGGCTTGTTCAGGGTAGTATGGCCTTAGGTATCTGCAGTTTAAGGAGTCCAATCTATTTCCGTAATTGTCTGACCATATTAAAAAGAAATGTAAAGTATTATAGATGTTCAATATTAACATTCAGTTTATATCAAAATGCTAATTACTATGTTCAAAGTATTATGGAATTTTAAGTGTATACCTTGCTGTCAAAAAAATTTTTTAATATATTTACAGCTTCCAGAGGCCTTTATTAGTCCTCGTTGACAGAAACATAGATTTGGCGACTCCCTTACACCATACTTGGACATATCAAGCGTTGGTGCATGATGTACTGGTAAGAGTACAATTACAGTATTTACTACCAAAATCTGGTAACATTCAGTGGTGGCTTTAATTTTAAACTAACATCATGCTACAGAAACAAAGTAGAGAAGGATGAAGCTGAAAAATATGAATAAAAACTAGTGTTGTGGATGCTCGAGAATAGTGAAGCACTGAAGTCTAAAGTTCCAAGTTTATGATCTGTAAATTATAGCATATATTAGTGGTATTTTTGACAGTAATGAGGGAAAAGGATGAAGGAAATGAACAAGCATATCTTTTTAAATTTTTATGATGAATAAGTAAAAAAATACAGGTGTGTATACTTACACAACATCCAGAAAAAAATTTGTACACACGTTGGGAAAAGAAAAATTTAGATAAATATCTTAATAGTAAAGTTATTACAACTATAAGAGGTGCTCAAAGTATGGCAGCCACTAGCTTCCAGACATTTATTAGTGTGGCGCACTGTTGTTTAGGCAACCTTACTCATTGAGATTGTTGCACATACATTTTCAATTTCTTCTCTAAAGGCCAGCAGTGTAGTGGGTTTTCTGCACTGTGTAGTGTTTGTATGTCATATAAACCCAGTGCAGTGGGTTTATATGACATCCTCTGCAGTCCTCCATATGAGGGTAACACCATCTGTTGAAAAAATATACTATTTTTCTTTTCCTCAAGTATATATACATTTTTTGGCAGATTGTAATTCCGTGCATGTGTATATTTTCTCCCTGGTGAGAAAAGCTGCATTTCTCCTTTTTCTGTGGGACTCGATTAAACCTCATGGTAAAAATAAAAAATATTTTCTATATTACATTGTGAGTTTTCTGAAATAATTCTTAATGTCTGATTTCATGCATAAAGCAAAAAAATTGTGTTTACGTATATTTATCAGCTAAATAATGTGGTGTGTGAAAAGCAAAGATAAATAGCCCCAGCCTTCAAAGACTGTGGAAAGACAACATAGACACAGGTAAAGATCAAATCAGTATGTAATAGCAGAATTGTCTTCATGTGGTATAGACAGGAAAATTAAGACATAGAGATTAAAGAATTTCAACCCAGATCATTGGCTCTTCATTCTAGTTTACTAACTCCTAGCCCAGGCATCTAGGGATTGTGGTATATAATAGTGTTGTTACTACAGATTGCCTGGAATGTCATATAAAAAGGAAAGGGAAGCTGTATGTGGTGGCACACTCCTGTAAGCCCAGCATTCTGGGAGGATAAGGCAGGAAGACCACAAGTTCAGGCTCAGCCTCATCAACGTAGTGACTTAGCAAGACTGTCTCAAAAGGAAGTGGGGGCAGGCAAAAGCCCTGGGTTCAATCCCCGGTAACACACACACACAAAATGAAGAGCCGAGGACATAGCCTAATTGCCTAGTGGTATAGCAAGTACTAATGCTTAAACCATACTTGAGCCCTGGTTTTAACCCCCAGCACCACACACACACAAAATTAAAAATAAAGAAATGAAATAGATGATTTGTTTTAATAGTTAATGGTTCATTTATCTAAAACCTAGATACTAATTTTGAAGTATTTACTTAAATCAGGTTTAGGACTACCAGTGGACATCAGCAATTCCATTTCTCCATCCTCGAGTCCTATGCCATGAGCCTAGAAAGACTGTCAAAATCATCATCAACACCAATTCAGTAGAGTACAAGAAGAATCAGAGGAACTACTGAATGTAGTTGAGCAGTTTAGACATGAAAGCTGGTTCTAGGAGGTTAAATAAGACATTGGCAAGATTCAGCTCACATAGTGAGTGCCTACTGTTTAGCAGGCGTTCCAGACCAATGGTGGCAAACCTCTGGCATGCGTGCTGCAGCAGGCATGCAGAGCCCTTGCTGTTGGCATGCAGTCCAAGTCACCCCAGCAGCTGAACATCAGATAATGGTGCTTTTGTTCTAAACTAAAATCTCAGTATGCGGTGCTGGCGCTTTGCGATAAGTAAGTGGGTTTGGGGTTGCAGTTTGGGCACTCATCTCTAACAGGTTCACCGCCACTGAATTAGACAAAAATACCACCGTCCTTTTGGAGCTTACATTCCAGTAGGAGAGACAGGCAAGTACCCTAAAGGATATAAAGTAATTGTGAAACTTTCAAGTAAGAAAGCCCAAACAGATAAAATTATACTTGAGAAAAGATCTAATGGAGATAAGGTAGTGAATAATGTAGCTATCTGGGAAAAGAACATTTTAGAAGGGAACCAGATATGTTTGAAAAATGGCAAGGTGTCTGGGAGCCACAGTGAAGAGAGGAGTAGAGTAGCCAGAGATAAAATTAAATAGGACGAGGGCTGGGGATATAGCTCAGTGGAATAAGCGCTTGAGTAGCAAGCGCAGGGTCCTGAGTTCGATCCCCAGTACCGCAAAAAAAAAAAAAAAAAATTAAATAGGACGCAAGAAGCAATACAGTGTAGAACAATGTAAAGACATTGACTTTTAATTTGAGAGAAACGAGGAAGCACATTGCTATTTTAAGTAAAAGAGTGACAATCTGGCATACCTTTGAAAACGATCACTCTAGCTGCTGTTAAAAATAGATCCCATGAGGCTATAGGAAAGTAAGGAGATCACTTAGGAGCTGTTGGAATTACCTTAAAAAGATGGTAATGGCTTTAAACAAGAGTGAAATGATGAAGGCTGTAATTGTCTATTGAACGTAAGATTATAAGAGTTGTTGGTGAGTTGGAGGTGGGATCTAAAGCATCAAAGAAGACTCCCAAAATTCCGTCCTGTACAGATGAAAGGGTACTGTTCACTGGGATGGAAAAGACGTGGAAAGGCGCAGCAGGGTAGGTGGGGGTCCGTGGTCTAGTTTGGACATGCGGAACGTGGTATGTCTGTTAGGTACCCAAGTATGTTTGTTGCATAGGTAGACATGAGTTTGGTGTTCAGGAGAAAGATCAGATTTAGAGAAATAAATTTAGAGGTAATATTTATGGATGGTATTTAAGACCCAGAAACAAGAAGAGGTCACCTGGAGGATGAATATAGATAGAAAAGAGTAGAGGACCAAGAGCTGAACTTTGAGGCCCTTCTGCATTTAAAAGTCAAGTTTATGAGTAGGAACCAGCAGTGTAGAAGAGGAAGGAGCAGCCAGTAAGATACAAGAACTCTTATCTGTAGTTTTTGCAAGCTAATGAATTATATATTAATTATGAATTAAATATTTCGAAGAGAAGGCAGGGATAACTGATGACTAAGAAGTCACCCTTCTATGTGCCCATATCAAGGTCATTAGTGGCTTGAACAAAAGCAGTTTCCATACTGTTGGGCCAAGACGTTGAAATGGCTTTAAGTGAATAGAGAAGCATTTTAAAACCATAAAAGTGTGTGGTGCACACGCCTGTAATCCCAGCACTCAGAAGACTAAAGCAAAAGGGCCACTATGAGTTTGAGGCCAGCCCAGGCTGTATAGCTAGCTTAAGGCCAGCCTGAACTACATAGCAAGATCTTGTCTCAAAAAATAAAAACAAAAAACCGTAAAAGTGTTTTTCTATGTAGGAAAGCTTACTAAGAAGATGATTGCCTAAAGGGAAAAATGAGTTCAGAAACTCATTTTTAAATTTTTTAAATGAGAGAAATTACTGCCTGTTTATGTCCCAGTTGGAATGATCAAGACAAATCAATGCAGGAGATATGCGTGTCCTGCAGGCAGCCCTAATGAGGAATACAGAGCAGTCTTCCTCAATCTTGGCGTTAACGTTTTTGGAGCAGATCGTGTGGGGGGTGGGTACTGTCCTATACACTGCAGGGTGTTTACTATCCCTGTCCCGAATCCTGCATAAGGGTGCCAGTTGCACTGCCTCAGTTGTGACAACCGAAACGTTCTTACACATTGTCAGATACACCCCATGGGAGGGAAACGGGAAGGGACCATGTTGCCTGGATAGAGGACCACTGCTACAGGCTGGCGATGCAAGTTTCAGAACAAAAGTCAGTTTAGGAAAGCGGGTAAGTAAGGGTGTTGGAGTAGCGGCAAGACACCTGATCTCACCCCCAGGCCAGTGCTGTGTGAGAGGTGAGAAACAAATTGTCGTCAGGTCAGGTGGTACATTCTTATAATACTGGCACTCTGGAAGGCTGAGGGAGAAGGATTGAAATTTTAGCCCAGCCTGGGCAATTTAGCAAGCCCCTGTCTCAAAGTTTAAAAAAAAAAAAAAGATGTTGCCTTCTGTTCCTGACGGTTGCTTGAAACAGCGAAACAGTTTGTACTAACACTTAGGCACTTTGGTAAAGCATATTTTTTGACACTCGTGTAGAATGGAAAACCCCAGTCACTCATGAGACTGAAACAGGAGGATCACAAGTTTGAAGCAGCCTGGGCAACTCAGAGAGATTCTGTCTCAAATAAAAAAATAAGAGAGGCTGGGGATGTACCTCAGTGCAAAGGTCCTGAGTCCCTGGGTTTGATCCAGTACAGCCGGAGGAAAAAAAGAAAAAAACAAAACGAAACAGTTATCTCAGAAGATTGCAGAGGGTAGCCATTTGGAGTTCAGCTACAGCCCAAAAATACAGAAGAAGTTTAGAGGGGCTGTTGAAAGTGTGAGGTTTTGCTACTAAGTTCCAGATGTTATTACAGAAGGCTTTGACTAAGAATGGGAGAGGGCATGTGGGAGGGGCAGGATGAAAGGAATCGTGCAGCAATTGGTGGACCAATGACTTAGACTGGAGAGTCTCAAGTCTTGGACTGACTCTCAGTGGCAGCCCACGGTGAGGGTCTTAACTGAGAACACAGACTAGGAGTCATCTGTTCTCTCCTGCCAGTGGCAGTGTGGACAGTATCTGGAACACAGAGATACCTAGGGATACTTCCTAATTCCTGAACTTTGTTTCATGGCCGGTTCTAACTCCTCTGGGTGGAAGAAATTAAAATTCAAGGTGCTGTGAGTACAGTACAGTATAAGAGAGAAGACACATGCAGATGCCGTTTCAGTATAAAGGAATATGTTGAGTCCTCCTCGTGAGAGGGAAAAATGCAGTGCATAACATAGACATTCCCCAAAACTAAGGCTAAGAGCAGTCCTTAATGCTGGGCCTTGACGTTCCAGCATGAAATGAAAATAATAATAGTGAGCATGAGGTAAGTTTTATACTGGCCATAATTTTTATTTACTACTCTTTGAAGTCAGAATATCCTTTTACAAATAAAAGATGCGGTGAAAGGAGATAGTAGAGTTACTTTTAATCTTCACATAATAAACAGTTGGCACTCTGAAGAGATTCATTACACTGCACAGTTTATAGTGATCTAGTTCTATTCAGTAATTCTGATGCAGTTTCTAGATGTGAATGACCTACAACTGAGATATTACAGATTATATAACTGTGCCATTGTTTGTTGATTTTAAAACATACTATTGAAGTATCTTCACAGCTTTACAACTTTTACCCTTGGCCTCCACAAGGTGGAGTAAAAGTTTAGAAAGGAATTGTTAAGTAGTGTTGCAGCTTGCTTTTTCCATCAAGCATCTTTGAAAATCTGGAGCATTGGTAATTATATATATTCAACCTTGGAAACAACTATAAAAATTCGGACAGTGTCCCTGTATATCAGAAAGATTATTTTTATTTATACCGGAAAACATACTCTTCTGATGAAAAATCGGGCAATGCCTGTATCCTTTTATTGGGATATAAGTACCAAAATTAATAGTCATTATTCCTGTTTATTTTAACCAGGTTGTAGAAGGGATAAATTTGATTGTTCAGCTGCAAAGATGCTTATCCTCAATCAAAGGGTATCTTCTTTTGTACTTTCTCTTTTTTTAAGTCTTGGAATCTCTTTATATCTTTTGCCCTCTATTTATTAACTCTTATTTGAAACAGTGAAATAGAATTTATACAAATATGTAGGCACTTTCGTATGTTTTTGCCACTGAGGAATACAACAGAAAATCCCAGTCACTCGGGAGACTGAGGTAGGGGGATCACAAGTTCAAGCCTAGTCTAGGCAACTTGGAAAGATTCTGTCTCAAATAAAAAATAAAAAGGACTGGGGATGTACCTCAGTGCTAAGGTGCTAAACTCAAGCTCTAGCAACACACATACACACATACAAGAGTACAGTAGGAAGTGGTATATGCAACATATACATTATACCCTTTCTCCAGTACTGAGGGTTAGACCCAGGGCCTTTGCACTAAGCCCTTCTACCATGCCCCCTTTTTATTGTTTATTTTGAGACAAGGCCTTACTTGGTTGCTAATTTGCCCAGTTTCCTCTTACTCTTGCAATTCTCTACCTCAGCCTCCCAGAATGCTGGAATTAGAGGTACATACCACCACCCTTGACTTAACATCCATTTTTCTTTTTTTTTTTTTTTTGTGGTACTGGGGATTGAACTCAGGATCTTGCACTTGCCAGGAGCTTGTGCCAGGCACTTATGCCAGGAGCTATATCCCCAGCCCAACATCCATCTTTCTTAAACACAGGTTTAAAGACTGAATAAATGGCTTGTGAGTTGAAGTTATCACATAAAGATTGGCAGAAAATGTTTGCATATTGCCAGCCATGTATCTGTGGCAGGGTTTCCAGTTAATGATTCCTAGAATAAAAGGAGTGCTTGTTTTAATGAGTGGGCAAGTGTCCCAGACATTGCTGATGCTTACAGAACACCTGCAGCTATGAAGTAGATGAGCTTGTGCTGCTTATTCTAAGCCAACCAACCCTCAAACTTCAGCTGTATGATGTATTTATTTACAGTATTGCTTGTCCCTTGTCCAATCTGGATCTCCAGGGGGAAGCTCTTACATCACAGTGATTCAAGTATTTAGGATGATGAAACCATCTCATAGTCACAATGGCAAAAACAGTTATGGTTTGCACTTCAAATAATTTTTTAAAGTTTTAGGGAATATTTCAAATAAAAATACAAAATTAAATCATCCTATATTGATCTCCTATGTGTATTATCCAGCTTCTTGATTTTATGAAAGAATACTTTTACGTATCTGTTTTTAAAAGGTAATTGATCAGGTATGATCATGCACTCCTGTAATCTCAGCAATCTAGGAGACTGAGGCAGCAGGTACTCAAATTGAAGACCAGACTAAGCAATTTAGTGACTTAGTAAAACCCTATCTCAAAGAAAAAATGGGAGCACTAGTGTTGTAGCTCAGTGTGAAGGCCTGGGTTCAATCCCCAGTGCTGAAAAAAGCGAATATTTTTGTTATGCCCAACAAAATTAGAATTAATTCCTTAGCGATACCCAGTACCAGTTCTGTGTTCCTGATTATTTCCAAATCGTTTCAAAGTTACGTATGTGTAGTTGCTTTATTCAGATAAGGATCCAAATATATCCATACATTGTGTTGGTTGGTATTGCTCTTAATTCTCAGTTTGCAGTTCTACCCTCCGCAGGCCTTTGTATTGCCATATTTTGGTCCAAAGAATTGGGTCATTTTTCTATGGAGTTTCCTGTGCTTCTACACTTGACCAATTGTATCCTTATAGTACAAACTAACATGGTTCTCTCCCAGTATTTCCAGTGAACTGACAGATCTAAAAATTTGATTTGATTTAGGTCAATCTTTTGTCGAGATCCCCTCAAGCAGGGTGGTGTAATGTCTACAGTGCAGCATCAGAAGGGGTAACGCGAGTTTGTCCCAGTGTTAACAGTGACATCGATCAGGGAGTTGGGGTGTTGTCAGTGTAGTGTAGTCTGTCTAGTACACAGTTCTCCACAAACGTTTTCGCCAAAGGTTTTGCTGCTGATGACAATTGTTTTCTCTTCCCTCTATTAACTAACAATGGCAAATAGCAGTTCCTTACTACTGTTATTCTATCTGCATCTTTCTTATATGCAGAAATTCCCTTATCAGCTACTTAGAACAAATGTTTCTTTTTGTCAAGTGTTAGTTTGTGCTAACACCCTAGCAATCTGCAAAGACAACCAGTGAAATTGTTCCTTTTTAAGTATTATTTTATGAACTAATGGATTTTTACATTTGAGATATGTTCAGACTATTACAGTTACTCATTTTGTTGCTCAGATTGCACCTTTTTGGTCTGTCGTGGTGGATTCAGTATCCTCTTTACATGACTTCATTAGTTTTTTGATGGCTTCAGGTACTAACAAAGCTCTTGGTTTATCACTTCAAATGCTTCAGACCTGTATCCAAGCATTTTTCCAAAAGCTTTTATTTCCTTGGATGACAAATTTAGAGTATTTAGAGACCACAGTGTGGGATATTAGGACTGTTTATTTCTACTGAAATAGCTTTGCTTCTACACATTTTCAGTGGTGAGAAAGACAGCATTTCATGATGTTTCCCATTCCCTAGAATTAACTCATATTGTTACAATGTACAGTTTTAAGATGAAAATGTAAAATTGTCTAGTGATTATTGATTTTGCATACAATTTAAAAGCTTCATTGTAGGACTGATTCTTTCATTATAAAAAATATTCTTTCATCTTTACTGTACTTGAGTTTCATTTGATCAACTAATTTATATGAGCCAAAAAAACCACATAACTATAAGATAAAGCAGAAAACACTTGGGTTTAAACTGTAGGATGGCTTACATTCCGCACATCATCGTCACCATTGTGAATCTTTGTTTCTTCAGCCATTTAAGAAAGAAGTGTTACTAGAAGTGGGATTTATGTGACCATAGCTAGGAGCCCGTGTATTTAATGTGTGTGCCTCTTGTGGAGTGATGGATTACAAATAAGTGCTTGTGTGTAACTAGTGGTTCCTCCAAAGCTTCTGCACTCTTCTCCTTGAGCTTTGCAGTTATCCACGCTCATTTAAGTAGGAGATTAGTGTCCAAAATTTCCCCTCATGGAAACAAGTTTTAGGGAAAACCATTGAAGAATTAAATTTTCAAATAATGCTTTAATTTCACAAAAATTAGATTGAAACTATCAGAGACATTGCTATTAGATCAGTCCTCATATGTTAGTCTATTGATTGATCTTAAGACAGTGATACTTATATGTGTCCTAGATTTGTCCTTTTTTTTTTTTTTTTTGGTCTTTTTGAGACAGGGTCTCACTATGCAATTCAGTCTGGACTTGAGCTCACTTTGTAGCCCAGGCTGGTCTCGAACTCACGGTCCTCCTGCCTCAGCCTCCTGAGTGCTAGGATTACAGGCATGTGCCACCATGCCTGGCTCTAGATTTGCCTTGTATTTGACATTTTAAGGGTTGTCTTACAATTGACAAAAAGCAAAGAAACTCAGGTTTTCCTTAACCGTTAAGTAAATCTGAAGACTAAAGGAAATAATTGTGATTTATAGAAGTACTTGTTTGTTGTAGAGAAAATACAAATGCATCATCACATACCATTTGTTTCACTGATGTTATCCCTAGACTCCAAATTATTTAATCCTTAAGACGAAGATTTTCTGTAGAAGCTTGCACTCCTTTTAGGAGATTAGACTTCTCCTTCACTTCGTGTGAGACAACAGATGACGGAAAGCACGTTCCTTTGCTGAGGACAGACTAGGAAACAGCTCTGAGAGAGAGTGTGGCTGATGGGTAGCTTTCTTTCCTCTTTGTCACATCATTCACTTCTGTCCACTTCCAGCATTATTAAGAAATATTTACATATGTTCCATAGTTTCATGTTTTTCCTCCTCTACTCTACTTACTTCTTGCTGATTAACTTGATAGTAACAAGACAAAGGTCGTTACGGTAGGTACTATCAAACTCTGGTTTTTATTTATGACTCCAAAGTACAAGTTAGTGAATTAACTAGTTTAATAATTACTATAATACTATTTGGAGTTTAAAGGATACTAAATTCTTGCCAAACAAAAATTCTTTATGTTTTACTTGGCTTTTTAAATTTGTGAATATAAACCTTCGTTCAGCATAAATAGGTGTCACCTCTGTTACCAGAGGAAATTTTGTGAATATTACCATCTGTGGCTCTATTGATCTGCATTAACTGGTGAAAGAAAAAAAAAAGACTGCTGAAGTCTTTTCAGTGTTTTTAGCATTTCCTAGTGCCAGTTGTTTTTATCTGGTAGTTTAAGGTGCTGTTGTCCAGTCTTAAGTCAGGAAAATGTGACTGTCTCTAGGGAAACATATTAAAACCAATTCTGTTATCTTTTGTTTGTGTATAAACATTCATTTGCTTTAACGTGAGTTCAGCAGAGTGTTCTCATTTCCCGATTTTCAAGACTGAAATTACATTTCCTTATTTGCCTTGCTATTATGCAAAGAATAGAAATGTTCTTTCTGCTAGTATGTTGTTTCTCAGAGCACTTAACATCTTGTATTCCTTTTTCATTTTGAGTTTTATGTATTCCATCAGTACTTCAGTAATGATATGCTCTCCTATTCTCAGAGCAGTAATTTTGCTAACAAGTTACTTTTATTTTGAATGAGCTGTATCATCACCATGGAAATAATATTTCACTAGAAATTCTAGTTAATAAAGCTTAACTTTTTAAACATGTTTCTCTGCAGTATCTTATTAGATAATTTTTAAAGCTAGGATTCTTCTCAGTTGTGAATGTTAGTATCTGTTTATTGTTTATTGCATAAAATGCTTTCCCACAATTCTGCTATTTTTACCTTGTTTTCATATGGGTGACTTGTACAAAGTATAGGTGATACATATAGGTGATACATGAGGATGAGAAACAGGCATTTAAAAAGGTCACAGATATTCTTGATACGTGATACGATGGCTGTTGGAAAGACAGGTTGAAATATAACCTAGTGTATCGTTTATCATTCTAACCATTCATTATAACACTGTTCTTTAAACTGCCTGTTTTATACCACCATTTTCTACATTGCAGTGATTTCAAGTGGAAGGCTCTGATTCCAAATACCTCTGTTCTTTCTATGATAGAATTAGCATAATGCTTAAAAGCAGTGTCCCTAAAATCAGATGGCTGGGTTTGAATCTAAGTTCTACTACATATTTCTATATAACCTTGACCAATAAATTCTTTTCTGTGGTTCAGATTTTTTCATCTTTGAAATGGCAGTTTTATCACTTCTAAGAATTATCGTAAGGATCAAATGATAAGTGTACAGTACTAAGAACAGCACCTTGCGCATAAAAGATAGCTATGCTTTTGTGAACGTTCTCTTTCAGGGGCTTCACTTATATAAGAAGAGAGGAGTGCCTCATTGTTTCTATAATTTATCAGAAAATACGTTGCTCCATTATGGCAGTTAGATATTTATATATTTCACATCCTTTTTTAAAAGGAAAAAGGTGGCAGAAAATAAGTATTGTAAAGGATTTATTTAGGAAGTTACAGAGTATACTCTAGAGTTGGTATTGTTAGCCTTGTTTTATCTGGAGATTAAATTGTGTTCTGTATGTTTACATAGCCAAGGCCTAGAATATCATTTTAAAATGGACCGCAATACCTAGAACTCAGTGTCATGTCACAGTCAAGCTTAATAATTTTTCCATGTAGTTTCTTGTTTATTGTTCAACTCATTTGTTGAGAGCCATGTTTTTTCTTATAACTCACTATTGAGTAAAGTTGAATATGGCTGTTACATAGGGAAAAACACAGTTCTAATGCAAGAAAAGAAATAGAGAGAAAAGATACTTCTGTGTTTGCCTGTTGTGTATTTGGTTTTTCTTCTCCCTTTTTTTTATTTTTTTGAGAACGACCAAATTAAAAAAGCATCACTTGAGTAAAATTAGTCTCAGACAGAAAAGCTTAACTACTGTTTATCTGACTGGCTCTTAGTACTTACGTGAAAGGGAATGCTGTAATTATTACAGCTTCTACTTCAATATTTTTAAAAGTGTAGTCCATTTTTAGAGTAACACCGGAATGCTAATACTGTCCCAGAGTTTAAAAATTATGTTTATGCCAGGCTTACATATTTATACAGGATTACACCTGTAATCCCATCACTTGGGAGGCCAGGATGAGAGCAAGTTTGAGATCAGCCTGGGATGCAGAGTGAGTTTGAAGCCAGTCTGAGCTAAAAGTGAGGCCTTGTCTCAAAAAAAATGTATGTTTTTTTTGTTGTTTTTGTTTTTCTGGAAACAAGCAAACACCAAAAAGCTTAGTCAAATAAGTTGATAAGGCCAAAAGTGGACCTACTGTGTGGCCACAGTCAAGACTAGGTAGTTGTACCTATACAGGTTGAGAAAGACAAAAACTGTGTGTGTGTGTGTGTACACCTCCATCTCTAAAAGAGAATATGCATATGCCAGTACAAATATAAAATGCATGAAGATTTTTCTAAAAGACTACACAAGGATCTTAACATGATTTCTTTGTATATTTAAAATATCCGTCATATACATCTACTAGTTCTGTTAAGCTGATAAACTTTATAAAAAGTTAAGTACATTTGTGTATAAAAAAGCTTGGAGGAATACCTTTGTAAATTTTAGATCTGTATTTTGCCCTCAGAAATATTAGGAAGGGAAGCAAGAATTGTATGTTGATCATTTTGCATGTAGAAAATGTTGTGGCTCTTAAACTCGGGAAATGGTTATTTAAACCAGAATTACTTCTTTCATAGGATTTCCACTTAAACAGAGTAAATTTGGAAGAATCCTCAGGAGTGGAAAACTCTCCAGCTGGTGCTAGGCCAAAGAGAAAAAACAAGAAGTCGTACGATTTAACTCCAGTGGATAAATTTTGGCAGAAACACAAAGGAAGGTAAATAAGAAAACTATCACTAAGATTTTTCCCTTACAGAGAAATGAAAATACTATATAACCTAAGTGAATTCGAGAAAAATACCAAAAGGTGCTGATGGCTCGTCCACAGAACGAGTGGGGGCTGTAATTAGCCCGTAGACACATGTCTCTGTTACTTGTTCTCTTCCTCATTCCTGTGCTTAGTTTTTATTTACTTATTTTGTTGGGGCCACCTCTCTTTTCAATAAACTCATCCCGTCAGATTTTGTGAATTTCACAGATCGTCTTTCTGACTGCACTGACCCTTACAAGACCATTCCTTTCCCTTTTTTTTCCTTGTAGTACTGGGGCTGGAGCCCAGGCCCCTCACACTGAGCTGCATCTCCAGCCCTTTTTTGTTTTTATTTTGAGATAGCTTTATACTCAATTGCCCAGGCTGGGCTCAGACCTGCAGTCCTCCTGCCTCAGGACGTTGGGATCACAGGTGTGCACCATACACCTGGTTTCTACCTTTTTTTAAATGAGTTTTTGTGATAGAGAACTTTGGAATGAGACTTTTCCATTTTGTTCCTTGAGTGCCTTCCTTAACACACTCACAGCAGGGCTGTCATTTGTGTGTCTCCCTCTCAGGTGGCTCTCAGGTGGATTTGTTCATTCCCACCAGCTTGCACTACCAGTAGTACATGCATGACTGTCCCTTGGGTCGGCTTATACCGCTTCTCAGGGGGTTTTTGATTACCGTAATGCAAATAAAAGCATTGATTTAGCAGGCCATGTGCCATCATACTATAGTTCTTTAAGGAAAATACTAAAATGGTACAAAAAATTGTAATACAGTTAATTTGTGGTACAGCTGTTGTAAATGCATATTACACATACCAGCAATGGAATACATGTAAGATTTCCATGTTAAAATTTAAAGAATTACTTATAGATGATATTCACAAATACGAATACATTTCTTTTAATTTAGTAAAAAATGGATTATTGTAACTTTGGTATGAATAGTATTAATATTTATATTTGGACAGTAATTACTCAAATTCAAGCAACTAACCAGATTCGATCCATTTGTAGACTTTTTATTAATTAGTAAAAAGTGTTAAAAATGATTAAATCCATTTGTATGACCAGTGATACAAGCTGCCAGATGAGACAGTCATGCCTGGTGATTCAAGCCCATAGGAACATGTTAAGCCTCATATATAACCATACATGGAGTACCTCAGCCTGAAGCCCAGGGATTTATTCAAAGTACATTATAAATTATGAGTGAAAATAGTGTAGTGATTTGCCATGTCATTTGTTGTAGGCAAATAAACATATCCTATGTGTTACATATTAGGAGTACTTGATAGGATTAGTAACTGCTTAATAGTCATGATGGCTAGAGAGAGAAACAAAATATATCTCAGAGGAATAGAAGAATGCTACTTATCAATTACAGGAATATTAATATTTGAAATAAATACAGATAAAGATATTGATCTACATATTTTGTATAGCTATTTGGGACCTCATTTAACTTTAATGTTTAAAACAAATAGGATACAAATTTGGCTTAACATGCTATGGTTTGTTTTGTTTTCATACTTACGGATTTATTTTTAAAAATCATTGTTACAATAAAGTTTGACTTTCTCTGCAGAGAAAAGTTACTGTCTCTGACTATTACAATGTTGGGTACTATTATAACTTACTTTACTTTCAATATTATTCTTTCCTTTGGAACTCTGCAGTCTACATTTTTCCAAAGAATGATGAAATAAAAGAAATTGAAATTCACTGGGGAGACATCACTGATACAGGACACAGTATATTTTAAAATGGACATTCCCATTACACTTGAGATAGAATCTAACTGAAGCCACCTCCCCAGTAGTGACCTCAATTGATCTTCTACCTGCAATATAAAAACAATAGCAATATGAGAAAGTAAGGCAACAGGATGCCTCTAAAAAGTCTTAACTCCCCAAAAGCTTATCTCATTGACATTGAAGTAGATGAAGTTACAGGCAAAAAATTTAAAAACCAAATGGCCAAAATGTTTGAAGAGACCAAAGAAACACATAAGCAAATTCATAAGATCACTAGTGAGCTTAAAGAGGATTTCATTAAATAAATAAAGGATTTTACTATTAAAATGTTTGAGTTTAAGGAAGAAACAAACTAATTGAGTTAAACATTATTAAGATGTCTTATGTACATATATCAACTTCCCACAAGGAATGTAAATATATGTACTAAACACAAATAATAAAATTTAAAATTTTTTACATTAAAATAAATGATTTTTAGTAAAGAATTAGAAGTTGTGAAAATAAAGCAAGCAAAATTTTCTAGTGAAAAATTCAGTAGCAAGCACAAATAGCAGATTTGATGCATATGAAAACAGTGTCAAACATCAAAGACAATTTTATGTAATAGATCATAAATTCAGTGAATTCCTAAAAATGAGGTATCATACTGTCTGGATCCAACAGCTGCAAGATGACTCAGAAAAACCCACCAGAATCATAGGAATAAAAGAAAAATTAGAAGATGACTCAAAATACTTAAAAAATGTATTCAGTGAAATCATAGCAGAAAAATTTCCAAATCTATGGGAAGAATTGAATACTTAGTACACAAGAGGCATATCCCCATATAGTCATGACAAGGAAAAAACCTACCTACCACACATCATAATCAAACTCTGAGAAATTCAACAAAAGAAAAGAAGATTATAAGCTATTAGGGAAAACAAGTAGCCTCTGAAAGCAAGCCTACCAGAGTAACAGACTTCTCAACACAAACCTTAAATGCCAGGAGAACTTGTAGTAAAGTGTTTCAAGCCCCAAAAAGAAATAGTTGTCAACCCAGACTTCTATATCTGCACAGTTAGCCTTCAGAATTGACAGAGAAATAGACTTTTTACAACAAAGAAACTGTAAAGAAATACATGACCACTAAACTAGCATTATAGAAATATTTCAGAGAATCTTGCACAGAGATGATGCCCCCAGCTCCAAAGATTTGTTAGGAAAATACACATCTGATTGGAGGAGTAGTTAAATGAAAGGGAAGCAAGCAAAGGAATCAGTGCTGTAAAGATATTGCAATGACAAGACTTAGTCAATACCTTACAATGACTCTCAGTGTCAATGATCTTAATTCTCTAAAAGACAGAAATTAGCAGAATGGAACTATATATTGCCTATAGGAGACACACTTTATCCACAAAGGACAGACTGAATGTGAAAGGATGGATCCATGAGCCAGAGCCCAAAAGTAAGCAAGAATAGCCATAGTATTTTCAGACACAGTAGTCTTTAAACCAAAACTGATCAGAAGAGTCAAAGATGGATGCTGTATACTGGTAAAGGGAAAAATTCAAAAGGAAGACATAACAACTTTAAATAGATATGCACCAAACATTGGCACACCTAACTTGATAAAACAAAAAACCACAGGACCTAAAAAGACAGACACTAAGGTAATCATGGTAGAGAGCTTCAGTACCACATTCTTACAAATAGGTCAACTGGACAAAAACATCAACAAAGAAATACCAGTGTTAAAACAGCCCATTGAACAGTGGACCTAAGAAATATCTACAGTGTTTCATCCAAGAACAGACCATGGAACTTTTTCAAAAGTAGACTATATCTTAGGTCATAAAGCATGATTAAATTAATTCAAAAGAATTGAAATACTCTGCAGCATACTGTCATATCATAGTGGAATAAAACCAGAAATCAACAGCAAACAAAACCACAGAAACTATGCAAACACATGGAGATTGAAGAATATATTATTTAACAGTCAGTGGCTCACACAAGAAATGAGAGAAGAAATCAAAAAGTTCCTAGAATCAAAGGACAGTGGAGGTTCTGTGTACCAGAACCTGTGGGACAAAATAAGCCATCCTGAGAAGGAAGTTCATAGTGGTGAGTGCACACATTAAAAGAATAGGCTGATGCCAAATAAATAATGCAATGATGTATCTCTAGGTCCCAGAAAAACAGCAATCCAACCCACAACTAGCAAAGAAAATTTAGAGCAGAAATTCACAAACTTGAGACTTAATACAAGGAATCTGAGAATAACAGAATTGATTCTTTGAAAGGGACAAATAAGATTGATAACCCTTTAGCCAAGGTTAAAAAAAGAAAAATCCATATTAATGTAATTAGAAATGAAAAAGGTAAAATCACAATTGACACCACTGAAATCCAGAGGAGTATAAAAATGACTTAGAAAATTTATATTCCAACTAATTGGAGAACTTAACGAGGAATGGAAAAATCTCTAGATGCGTATCAATAACAAAAACTGAACAAAAAGATAAAAAACCCTCAGTAAATCAATAACAGGCAGTGAAATGGAAACAGTAATAAAACTCTACCAAAAAAATTGCAGAGCCTACTGGGTTCACTGCAAAGTTCTGCTAGAACCTCAGAGAAGATCCAACACCAATACTCCTTAAACTCTTACGTGAAATCGAAAGGGATATGCACAGCCAAACTTACTCCTGGAGGCTAGCACTACCATGGTACTAAACCCCAGACAAGGATACAAAAGGAAAGACCAACAGGCAAGTCTTCTTAAGGATCATAGATGTAAAAGTCTTCAACAAGATCCTGGCAAACAATTTATGAGATCATTAAAAATACCATGCATGAATCATGACTAAGTTGGCTTCATTCCAGGGATGGAACATGTATCAGTAAATAAGCATAATACAACACATAAACAGAAATGAGAAGAAAAATCACATAATGTTTCTTTTTAAGACAGGCTAACCATGTAAACCAGCTTTGCCTTAAACTTATGTAGCCTACACTGACCCTGAACTTGCAGAGATCCTCCTACCTCAGCCTTCTGAGTGCTGGAATTACAGGCATGTGCCACCACTCCTGGCCCCTCAAATTATCTTAATAGATGCAGAAAAAATCTTTGACAAAAGCTAATATTCCTTCAAGACAAAAATCCTGACAAAAAATAGGTTTAGAAGGACCTTTTCTCAAACTAATGAAAGTTGTGACAACTCATTGCCAACATCATACCAAATAGGGAGAAAACAAAAGCTAAACCCAGCTGTAAATGTTACTCTAAAATCAGCAACAAGGCAAGGGTATCCACTTTCACCACTTGTGTTCAAGATAGTACTCAAAACTTTAACCAAAGCAGTGAGACAAGAGAAAGATATAAAAGTGATTTGAATAGGATAGAATACAAACTATTCTTATTTGCCGATGACGTGATCTTTTACATAGGAGGCCCAAAAATCACCAGAAGACTTATTTAATAAATTCAGCAAAGTTGCAGGATACAAAATCAGTACACAAAAACAAGTAGGGTTCTTGTACCCCAACAGTGAGCCCCCAAGAAAAAAATCAGGAAAACAATTCACAATAGCTTCAAAAGGTATTTACAAAGCTAGGAGTGGTGGTCAGCACACCTGTAATGCCACTGGACACTGAGGAGGAGTGCTGTGAGTCAAGGCCAGCCTGAGCTACACAGTAAGACCCTGTCTCAAAAAACAAAACAGTTACATACATAGGAATTAACCAGAGGATCTCTATAATGAAAATTATAGTACTCTGACAAAAGAGATTGAAGAGGACATCAGAAAAATGGAAAAGTATCACCTGTTCCTGCATGGACAGAACAATGTCAGAACAGCTATATTACCAAAAATGACATCTAGATTTAAACCAACCCCAATCAAAATATCAACAGTATTCTTTATAGAACTAGAAAAAAAATTCTAAAATTTGTGTGGAGCTGGAAGAGACACAGAATAGCAAAAGAAATTCTGGGCAACAGTAGCAAAGCAAGAAGCATCACAATCCAAGATTACAAGTTTCGTTACAGAGGTGCAGTGATACAAACTGCATGGTATTGGCACAGAAACACATATATGAATCAGTGGAGCAGAATTGAGGTTACAAAAGCAACCCCTGACATACTGAGCTATGTGACCTTTGACAGAGGGACCAAAAATGTTTACTGGAAAAAAGATAGCCTCAACATATGGTGCTGGGAGAAACTGGTTATCCACATGCAAAAAAAAAAAAGTACAGACCCACATTTCCCACCATGTAAGAAATCAAAATGCATCAAAGACCTAGATATAAAGACAAAAACTAAATCTGCTGGAAGGTAAAATAAAACTCTTAACAACAAAGTAATAGACAATTACTTTGTTGAACAGAATCTTAGTTGCACCAGAAATAATAGCAATCAAGTTTAATTATATCACAATAGAAAGCTGTTGCAAAGGAAAGAAAACAACCAACAGAGTGAATAGGAAAAAGTTTTGCCAACTACTACTCAGAGGACTAATACCTAGACTCTGTAAAGCACTTAAAAAAAATCAGACCTCCCCAAAATAAAAAGCCAGTCAAAATGGGGGGGGGGGGTTTGAAGTGAATAGACACTTTGCAAAAGAAGTACAAGTGGCCAATAGGTCTGTGAAAAATATTCAACGTCTGTGGCTATTAGAGAAATGCAAAGCAAAACAACATTGAGATTCCTTCTTACTCTAGAAACAGTGGCTGTTGTCGAGAAGTGAAGAAAACAAGTGTGACAATGGTAAGGGAAAAAAGGAAGTTTTGTCATTGGTGGGTCTGTACACTCGTACAACCGCTGTGAATCAGTATGCAGACTCTTCAGAGAACTACCAATAGAAAGTCATTTGACCCACTTGTACCTCTTTTGGATATCTTTCCAGAAGAGCTAAAAGAATCATATTACATGGATACCCATGTTTATAGCAGCACAACTCACAGTGGTTAAATCTTGGAAGTAGCCTCTGTACCCATGGACAGGTGAATGGATAAAGAGAATGTGCTGTGTGTACATAATAGAGTTCTGTTCAGCCATAGAAAAGATAAATTGGAGTTATTTATAGCAGAATGGGTGCTCTTGAGTCCATAATTTTAAGTGAAATGAAAATCAGACACTGAAAATGTCTCATGAGAAACGCAAAGTATAAATAAAGAGCAAAGTACAAGGGTGGATGGGACATGGAAGTAGACTTCACGGAGATGAGAGAGATGGGGGGGAGGGAGACATAGGGAAGAAGAGAAGGGAAGGGGAAGTAAAAAAAGTATCAGGGTTTGACAGGTGTGTGTTCTGGTGTGCAGTATTCCTCATGTATCTGAAGCGGTTTTAAAAGCCCATGAAGTGTACATCCATTCCACCTTGAATGTACCTCATCTGACCTAAAGAGCTTAAGAAAAAACTAAAATTAATATTCCCTACTAGAGAAGAAAATCTCTTCATATATGAAAAGAATGAAAACTTTTTAATATCTTTGAATATTGAAAACTAGGTTTTTATGAAGAGATTGAGCTCTTACCCTGCAAACTGTACTACAATAAAAACAGGCACAAGGACACTGGGGGACGGCATAAAGTTGTAGGGTTATGTAACTCTGAACTTCGCTTTCTTGTCAGCAAAATGGTTGAGGTTATAATTGTACCTTTTGTCTTGATCTCAGAAGTTTTTTTTTTTTAAGATTAGGTGAGATAATGACCAAAAACTTGCCTGCAGTTATGGACTTTCTGTTGGTAACAACAGAAATGGAACTCAGTTTTGTCAAATTCCAAAAAAAGTGCTTTTTCTTTACTAACATATATATTACTATTCCTACCTCACCAGGCTGGTTAGGAGTGAAGTAATAAAGATAAATGCTTGACTTATTCTGGCAGACAGTAACTAGTCAGTGAGTTTAAGGAGTGACCATTCTTTGTTAGATACTGAGCATCTGGAGGGCCGTGGAGTTCAAGCACCTCACATTACAGGCGAAGCTGGGGCGGTGGAAGGGGAAGTGCTTCCTCAGCATAGCTGGTCCTTATTACAGTTAGCTGGAACGGGACTTCTGACCATTCAGTGTGCTGAGGCCTCAGTGGTATTTTTCTGCAACAGAGACTGCTACAGTTGAAGTCAGTGCCCAGGTTTGTTGAGTAAAATTGGGCCATGTTCCTCCAAATCCTTTCTGAACTCCCATCTTTTCTGCCAGCTCCACTAGATGAAATGTGCTGATCACCAGTGAGATGTTTTCAAGTGTCAGTGCTGAAGAAAGGAAGGTTCTTATTTTGTTGTTAAAATGAGAATTCCGGTCTTCTGTAAAGCTGTATAGAGCAGTGATGCAAACCTGTGGCACGTGTACCACCATGGGCTGTTTGTATCATTGGAAGGTCTAAAAAGTTTGCCATCGATGGTCTAGCTGAAAAATGCTCATATTAAACTACTTTATGATCAGTATACGTATATCTAGAATTTTTCAAGTTTAGTCTTGTGTTACACTTCTACCTAAGCTGCTGCAGGATTGCAGATCAGTTATATCCGAAGTCCACAGAATACTGAGGAACTGCAGTGGCCTGGAGGGAGACACCAAGCAGGAGGCCCATGAAAACTAGGCCAACTACTAACAACAAGGTATTAGGAGTACTGAATTACAGTATCTTTTTCTCACAATTACTTATAGGTAATACTTCTGAAAGCCTTTATTGGAGCCGAATAGATCCTTTGACACTTTTTTTTTTCTTTTTGAGACAGTCTCATTATGCAGTTGAGGCTGGCCTTGAGCTCACTTTGTAGCCCAGGCTGGTCTGGAACTCAAAATAATCCTCCTGCTTCAGCCTCTTGAGTGGACACTGTATGCTAATCTTGGTGGTAATTGATATACCATGATTTCTTAAATATTTTGAGCCACATAAATATTTTATGTGTTATTGGAACAGTGTATAGATGAAGAGAAAATTAATGTCACTTAAGTAAAATTTGTTTTGATTTATAAATTATTATGGCATGTGTTTTAAAGTCTGTGTAGTTTTATGTTGAATATTTTCTGACTGTTTAACACTCATCTCCAAATATATTTGAAGTAATCTTCATTGTATATATTTCATAGTTCACATGAAAATCAGTCTTTTAATGTCATAGTCATAGTTCCTCTTGTGCAATTTTGTTTTAGTCCATTCCCAGAAGTTGCAGAATCAGTTCAGCAAGAACTGGAATATTACAGAGCTCAAGAAGATGAGGTCAAACGACTTAAAAGCATTATGGTAGGTCCTGTTTGCTCTCTAAGAATTACAGAGAAAAGGAAAAGATCTGCAGGGATAAAGAGGTTCACTTTTTTCCTCACATAATAGTTTAGGGCCATCTATTGCTTTAATAACAACAAAGTTATACTTAGTTTATGCAAGTGATCTTTTTAAAGAAAAAACCTAAATGCTGAAGTCAAAAAATTGTAAAAGAATAATACAAAGTTATGATTTGAAAAAATAACATGACTCTTTTAGAGATAAATGTTCTAATGTACCATATTTTGACCCAAATTCAGGTTTCAGCTCTCCTGTTCACTACTGTGGGACCTGTGGAGATCTCTGGGCTTGCTTCCTTACCTGAAAATGCCAGCTAACCCCTACTTACTTACTAAATCAATGACTCATTAAACTAGTGGTGGCTAAAGCTGTCCTGTAACTGTCAAGAACGCATATTCTATCTGGGTGTGGTGGCAGACATCTGTAATCCCAGCTCTCAGGAGGCTAAAGCAGGAAGAACTTGGGTTTGAGGTCAGCCAGAGCTTCCTTCCCAGACCTTGGTTCAAAAGCATACAAACCTGTGCTTGCTCCTAAAGAGGAGAATTGTTATTTTAGGTGACGTTAATCCTGTTTATCAGTAATCTTAGGGAGAAGAGTTGATTTTTATGGTTGGGCCCGGGAATCATCAGTAGTTACTAGCACTGTTTTCCCCCTCCAGGGACTGGAAGGGGAAGACGAAGGAGCCATAAGTATGCTTTCTGACAATACTGCTAAGCTGACATCAGCTGTGAGGTAAATACTCAGAATATCCTCTGTGTAGTATTTGGGTTGATGAGGTTTACTTTAGAGGTTGAAAAATGGTTAATGTTTTTAATAATAGGAAATAGTAGATAATAGCATATATATCTGTGAACATTAAGAACTAAACTGTGTTTTTAACATGTTCAAATTGATCTCAGTTCTCTCTTGGGTACAGCAGGACATTTAGAAAAAGTGATGACAGAACAGGAAATATGGCACGGTCTCTCTTATATGAGAAACCCCAAGTATAAATAAAAGGTGATGCGAGACAGGGAAGGAGACCTTTTGGGAATGGGAAAGGAATCTAGGGATGAGGAGAGAGGGGGTGAAAGGGACGCACCCTAGACAGGATTGGGTACAGTGGGTGTGTGCCCCACCTCCACACGGTGAGTGTGGCCAGTGTGATCACAGGTAGTATGTACTGGTAACGAAGGCGTGATAGTAATTTCATTAGGAAAGTGATGATAAACCAGGGCAGTTACTGTTGTTATTACTCTTATTTTACTAGTTTAAGGTTAAGCAGTTTGCAATAACTTGATATTAAGAGGCAGATTTCATGGTTCAGTAATCTGATTTTAGTTTAAACTTTAGAGCAGAAAATCAAACAGTAGAAATATTGATATTTGGGAACTAGACTATTTTAAGTATTTCACCTTTGTTAGAATAATATATGCTGTATGTGGTCAGGTCTGCACATTACATTCAGTGATAGTTTGTCACTTTGTCACTGTTTAGTGTTCAAAGTTTCCTGAACACCAGGTGTGGGTTTTGTTAAAGCTTGTATCACTTTCCTAGAAAATTTTATGATTAAGTTTTGATTTTGGGATCCTTGTAGTTCTTTGCCAGAACTTCTTGAAAAAAAAAGACTTATTGATCTACATACAAATGTTGCCACTGCCGTGTTGGAACATATAAAGGTAAATGTAACCTTTGACTTTGTAATAATGACTTGTACTTGTGTAGGGTGTGTACTTTATAAGATGCTTTCAGATTCAGTATCTCATTGGGCGCTCACTGTGACATTATGAAGCATAATTGTAATGTTCATTATCTAGGTACCAATGCTTTAGTCATTATTTTGCAGATGAAGAAATTTAAGAATATAGAAAGATAAGTGATTTGCCCAAGAAAATCACTTTAATAAATAGAAGTTAGACTCTGATATTTCTGTTATGTTGCACTGCCTCAATACTGTTTCTATACATTGTGTTCTACTAGCAATAGATGTATCTCACCACAAGTAAGGCAAAATTAGGAATCTAACTAAAATATCTGAACTATCCCTTACTGTCCTTGTGTGATTTGGTTCTAAACATTTTGATTTTAGATGACTCTGTTAACATCAGAGTTCCTTACTATCTTAGGCTGTGATTTTAAAACAAAGTATTAGGGCTTCTAAATATTATCATAGTTCTTTTTCTTATTACCTTATACATGATTATCCCATATGGGCTTATATCAGGCCTTCAGTATTCTACCTCATGTATTCTGCAGACTTGGAGCGAATTCCAGTGGTAAATTGATCATATGCTAAGACCTGACTTCTATTTTGTATTTGATCCATTACATTTGAAACTGCTTAGAAAGAGGAGTATAACTGCTGCCTGTGAAAGATGTACTTGACACCTTGGATTTATGGAGATGAGATTTATATGTCTTATTATTTAATGATTTAAAAAGCCATATAGCATTAGAAAGGACATAATAAAGATAGATAACAGACATTGTACAGAATGAAACTTAAATCTGTGTAATTTCTATTAAGCCAATAACCTAATTCTTCATTCCACATCTTGATATTGATACCTGATATTTTTCATGTACTTATACGAATAGAAACATACTCGTACAAACTATAAGTGATTCTGCTAATGTTTTCACTTTCTTACCACCCATATAAAATGTCAAAAATCTGTTTTGATCTTTTTATAGGGATCATTACCTACTAAAGAGATAACATACAAAGCCAGATGAAATACAACAGGAAGCTTTATTGAGAATTTCTTTCTGAAGGAGAAAAAATGCTTTGCTTACATGGCTAAATATGAAGACCATGAATCTAATAAAGTAAAAAAATTTACTGCCCTAAAACAAATAAAATATAAGTTCTAGCTTACATCTATTAAACTATAATATTATATAATTAGGACCCTGTGATCCAGTTATAAACGTCTTTTGAATACTTGCTGTGTGTCATGTACTATGCCTTTGTAAGGTTCTATTTGCAGATAGATAAGTGAAACAAATTCAATGCCAGGCAAATTGTGTATATTTATAATCCCAGCCTGTGGCAGTCTGAGGCAGGAGGATGACAAGTTCAAGTCCTATCTGGGCAATTTATTGAGACTCTTGTCTCAAAATAAAAAATAAGAAAAGGCTAGGGATATAGCTAAGTGCAGGGCCCTGGGTTCAATCCCTAGTACCAAAAAGAAAAAAACCCCAACAACAAGAAAAACAACACAATAAGAAGTTGTAGTGATTATTAATAGTCATAGGAGTGGATTTTTTTTAATTTATGGTTTGTTTTGCATTTTTTCATTATTAAAAGTTTGATTCTTACATTCTACTTTGACCTCAGTTCTCATAGCTGTGATATCAGGAAAATGCCAACCTCAGCCCCTGCTACCAAACTAAGTTATGTGACCTAAAGTAACTATTGTCCCTAGAGTGTGTGTGTTGTAGTAAGTCCTTAAGGTACTATAGTAAACAAGGCAGGTAAATTTTCTCTTCCCTTAGATCTTATGGTGTAGTAACAATAAACAGTAGAAAGCAAATTAACTTTATGTATTTAGTGATATGAGACTAACAAGAACAGAGTAACGTGAGATGATAATGACTGAGAGGCCTGCTCTGGAGTTGCGTGTTTAAGAGATCACTTGCAGTAATGCTTGGGTTGAGTCCACTTTTTTTTTTTTTCTTTTTTTTTTTGCGGTACTGGGGATCGAACTCAGGATCCTGCGCTTGCCAGGCAAGTGCTTATTCCACTGAGCTATATCCCCAGCAGGGGTTGAGTCCAGAATCAGAAGAAAGAGCCAATTAGTGGAGAACTTAGAGCAGGCCATTCCTGGCAGAGGCGGTAATAATCCCAGAGCCGTTAAGGCAGACACATTATGTTTGAAGACCTCGAAGACTAATATGCTTTATTGAGAAGGAAGTAATAGAATAAGGAGTCAAAAAAGATAGAAATGTAAGTATGATGGGAAATTAATTACATGGTCTGACTTGTGTTTTAATCGAAAGCGGACCAAGGAGTCTACGGGATGGTAAAGTCTGGAAGTGAAAGTGGAACTGGAGCCGTCTGGTTGAAGGGTGCTTTATAAAGTACTCTTTAGTTATGCAATCGCTTTACACTAATAAGTGAAATTTTCAGAATCAGTTTGTGCTAATTGAGATCATCTGCCTGAAGTTACTGAATATGCCACCAAGCCTGACCTAAATGATTCTGCTTAAAGACCTCCTGTCTCGTAAAAAAAAGTGTTAAAGGAGATTCCCTTTTCCTAGCACTATCTGACTTCAAAATAACTGCTATAAAGTGTATTCACTTTGCAGAAGGAAAGTAATGTGACATGTGACATACAGGATACACTGTAGTTGGATTGTTTTAGGAAAACCAATTAATATCAAGAGTTTTTCTTAATATAGGTAAAGGACCATGTTTATTTTACATATTAACATGTAAGCTGTGGTTGTATTTCATAAATCACATGTATAGGAGTTACCTCAGATGCTACAAATAACAAATTCTATTGTTAAAAAATTATAACATCTTCTCTATGTGATGTTCTTTTTTTTTTTTTTTTTTTTTTTTGCGGTACTGGGGATCGAACTCAGGACCCTGCACTTGCTAGGCAAGCGCTTATTCCACTGAGCTATATCCCCAGCCCTAACATCTTCCCTAAAAAGTCTTTTAATGTTTACCGTCTTTTGAAGGCTCCTCTTCTCCTTTGTCAAAATGAGCACATAAACTTTACTGTTTTCACTTCTTATTGCTTTTAATTATAAAAATTTCTTCTTAGATTTTTTCATGACTATTCATCTTCCAACTTTATAGCAGTTAATTTCCAGTGACCTCCTCACACATCATTGTGTTACACCATCCACCTCTGCTATCCTGTTAGCATAATTAAAGATTTACTTCTCTGTAATGCCTTGCTCTTTTATCAGGATTTCTTGACCATTTCAGCTCACTTTTTTGTAAACACTTACCTAATAAAAAAATGAGTATTTTTCTCTTAGCAAGAACACTGTGTCTTCTCATGCAGAGTTCTCAGCATTTCTCTTGATATTTGTTTTTATTGCAGTTTAACACCTTTAGGGATGCTAAAATTATAGCTGCTTTTGATAACTTCTTAGATGATTTTCTGAAGCAAGATATAAGAGGAAATTAATCTCTTTAGAAATACTGGCAGCTACTTTTCAGCTGATATTTGGATAGCTAAAAACAAAAGCACCAGTTTGCTATCACTTTGGCAAATACTCTCTGTTCTATTTATTGATACTCTGACCATTTAATGATACTCTGAGGATTTTAATGGGTTTGGTAGCTAACTTTTGTCTAATACATGTACAAGTGAGTTGTTAACATTCATTTGTTTTGGGTAACATTTTTAAACCTTAGTGGTACTTTCTTTTCTAATGCATATGTGACTTTCCCATTTGCTGGTTGTTGGGAAGTAGCTTCTGGGATGACTTAATATGGAGACACATGTTTTCATTATACTTAGCCAACCTGCATAGGCTGAGTACTTGTTAGTATCAGATACCTAAGCAAAGGAAAAGAAGCATACTTATAAGAAATAGTAAAAGAAAGAAATAGCATCCAATGGTCTTCCCCCTAGTGCCCTGATCTAAGAGGAAGAAGTGTTAAACATCTGCATGGTCCTTCCAGAAATAGATGGCAGAGAATATACTGTTAAGAATGTGAGTGTAGCAGGATTTAATTATTAATAGTTTCTCATTTGTCATTTGCTGTGGAGAAAGTTGAGAGGGACTGACCAGGATGTAAAGACAGCATGTGATGAGGTAAAGAGGTCTACATTCATAACAAGGTTCAGCCCTTGTTGACAAAGCTAGCTTCTAACTCGAGCTCCTGCTAACAAGGATTAAGTTTTCTGTGGTTTAATTGCTTTATCGTCCATAGGGGAAAATAAGTTTTCAAAATAGAAACTCTCTTACCTGTCTCTCCCCTTAATCAACACATGAAGTAATGCATGCCCCTTTTTCTCTACGACTTGTGGTGGCTGACAGCCACATGTCTGATTTGCTGAGGACCACGGTATCAATTTGCTGACATCGCATAGCTAGTACTTCCTTGTTACCCTTCTCTGCTCCAGTAGGTTGAATTTTTTTACTCACCAATAGATTATCTGTATTTTATTTATGTCAACTATAAAAGTATGAAAAATTGTGCCTTTAAATTGTACATGTTAAAAAGACAGTAAAGATGGTGATTTAAACGGTTTGAATTAATTTGTGCATAAAAAACTAAAAAGATTGAAAATCTTGGAAAATATCGTACAATATTCCAATTTCTTTGCACTGTATAAATTTCTCTATTCTGTGTCAAAAACATTGAACTTAGAAATGTAGGTAATTCCTGGTAGGTGTGCTTTATGCAAGAAAGAAAAAATTTCAATTAATATATATTTGTACACCTTGAAATGTTTTAAATTAAATTCACCCAGTAAACTTCTATACTCAAAAAAAAAAAAAAAAGATTAGTGTATGACAGACCACTATACATTTTAGGTTTAAATTAAAAGGGAATATTTAAAATGCATACATATATAACAAATCCTTTGTTAACAGTCTTTATAATAAATGGCTTTAATCACTGCTACTCCCAATCACAATTGAGGTCTTATACTAAAAATCACAATAATTCTTGGACTTTGTGCTGATTTGTTTTTAAAATGATCTTTTATACATACCAAGTAAACAGTCATATGACCTTGGTGTCTTTCCTTCAACAGCCAAGAGAATGTGTACTCTGTACTAAAAAGTCCCAAACTGAGAAGCTACCACTCTATTTTACCTATTTTCATCCCAAGTAACATTAGTTACTATCAGAACCCAAAGAAATGCTCTTTACTCCACGTATGATAGAAGAAATAGTGGCACTTGCCAGTAATCCCAGCACTCTGGAAGGCTGAGGCAGGAGGATCACAAGTCTAACCCCAACCTAGACAATTTAATGAGACCCTGTCCAAACTATAAAATTAAAAGGACTAGGGATATAGCTCGGTGTGAAGGCCCTGTGTTCAATAGTAAAGAACAAAAAAAGAAAATGGCTCTTGAGTGAGCAGAGTCAGTATATAAGATAAATTTATACTTCAAAAAAAGTTATGTCTTAATTGTAAAACAGACTTAAGGCAGCTTCCACAAATAGCCCCTGACAATAATAACTTACTTCCTATATATTTATATGAATCACCAAATATGGCTTCATATTTTCTGATTTTTTTTTAAGGAAAGTATTCCTTAGTGTCACATTGTAAAATTTATTGTTTATAGTGGGCATTATCTAGAATAAACTGTGATGTAAGGCTATAATATTTAATATCATTTACATTCATGAATTTCATATGGCTGTCTTAGTTATGTTTCTCTTGTTGCTGAAACAAGATACCTGACACTCAAATCAAAGGGGAAAAGTTTATTTAGCTCATAGCTTGTGGATGTTTTAGTCCATAACTAGCTGGCTCCAAGGCAGGGTGGCCTGGCCCCGCAAAGACTCATGTACATTCCTTTATGCAAAAGGCATTTTGTCCATCTCAAAGGGTTGCCTAAGTCCTAACAACTTCAGCACTGCGGAAAAGTCCAAGTCCAAAGTCTCCTCTGAGATTTAAATCAAACTCTGAGCTTCAAGTCCTTGTACAAATGAAAAGAAAGTTAAACACTTCCAACTTTCTATGGCACAAGATGGACATTTCCATTCCAAAAGTTACAAACAGGAGGATACACAGGAATGGGACCAAAGCAAGTCCAAAACCCAGCAAGGCAAACAGTAAGTTCGTTAATTCCATGTCCAGGATCCGAGGCAATCTGTGGCAGGTTGTGAACTCTCGGGGGTTCGGTAGCTCTGCCCCTATAGCACTTCCAGTGGTTGTAGCTGCTGCAGCTGCTCACTTGGTCCTGCTCTGCTCCCTCCTTGCAGCTTTCCTCAGATGATCCATGTTCTTGGCCTCTCCAAACTTCTGGGGTCTGCACTGCACATTTGGCTTCACATTCACAGCTTCACACACCGCCCTATCAGGGTTACACTGCCTGACCTCCCAGGCCTGAAATCTGGCTAGAAGTCTTTCTGAACCTGCAGCTCTTGCATTCTACATGCCCATAAAACCAGCATCATGTGGATGATGCCAAAGTCTGCTGCCACCTGGAACAGTAACTAGGTTTCCTTCTTTCTTGGCTGAAGAGGTCAAGTGTCTGGATTGCTGAGCACTCTGAATTCAATTCCAAGGAACACCTTCTGTAGGCTGCTGCCATTCTGGAACATAGTGTGGCTTCCACTCCTCTGCCATGAGCCACCCTGTCTTGGAATTTCTTCTGCCTAATTAATTAGTCTGCCACCCTAATCTCAATCTCAGGCAAAGTCTCTCAACACAAGCAAAATGTAAGTAAACTTTCTGCCAAGCCATAACACACATCATCAACAGTCAGCGCACTCCTTCCCAGGAGAAATCTCCTGAGCCTGGTCTTTACCAGCAGGATTTCTGTCAGCCTTCTGGTCTTCTGAGCTCTGACCAGATTATCCTATACAGAACAGCCTACGGTGTTCTGCTCTACTTTTTCAGCCCACATCTCTGAACCTTTCTACACTGTTCTCACAAGCCATTCCCAAAGGCTTCTAAACCACATGGCCAGGTACAGTCATAGCAGTGATCCCACTCTCAGTAGCAAATTCTGTCTTAGGTACTTAGCACCCTTAATTCTAGCATTGCTCATGAATCAATCACACACTCTAGATTCAGCCCCCTCTAAAAAAAGTCCCATCTAAAAGAGCATGAGGCTTTGAGGGGACACCTAGACACAAATCATAGCAGGCAGTTTTATATGTCAGCTTTAATGAAAGCCAAAGATGTAATATTAAAAGACAATTCCAGTGAGCCATTCTATGAATTACCAAAGTATAAGAACGTCTACATTTATAGTGTTCTAATGGCTCTTTTCATACTTACTGTAGAAGAATTCCATGTTCATTAAATAATCGGTCAGTTTTTCAAGTGGACTTTTGATAGGGCTTAAATAACGGAGAAGTTAGGCTTATAAATTCTTATTTGGGCCTGGCATGGTAGAAATTCAGTGTCTTGACTGAAAGAAAAAAGCATAGATATAGCAATGAGATAACTGGCTATAATGCTGATAGTCCATTGTAGAAATTGAAGGCCTGAGCCAGATTCCTCCACTGAACAGTGCATTGACCCATCTCTGCACAGAAGTAAAATGATAAAAGGGTTATTAACTTCAGTCAGGATTTCTACGTTACATGAACATTTCAAACGAAATATTTTCAACTACTTGTACAATATTATACAATACTTCATATAATTTCAGGAATCACTGGTTATTTTATAACACAGTTTTTCATATTGGCAAACCCATGCATGCATACAATAATGAACAGTTTCAAGGCATTTATTCTGTACTGATAATACACTAACTATAGACTGTTATAGTACAGTATTACCAGTGCTACCTAATTAGACGATGTGATATCCAAGAACAGCCCTAAAAGATGGTACAAACTAAACACATGACAGATGAAGAACAAGAAAGTATAAGGTATAGTCTTCCATATATGTAGAGGTTAGATCCTGAAAGTCTCATTCTAAACATGGCTGAACAGAGGAGTCACATTGGAGTTACTCAAAGAAAATCATGTAAGGACAGAATTCAGCAAATCAAGGAGATTATACACCATGACCAAGTAGGGTTCATCCCAGGGATGCAAAGATTGTGCAACATACACAAATCAGTACATGTAATACACTGTTAATGGTGTATGTCTGCATGTCCCCCCAAATCCTCATGCAGTTATGGGGTGGTTTTTGGAGTTTATGACTGATCCATGATCCAATGCTGGGATTATGGTTGTGAAAGCTATACCTGCCCTAGGGCAGATACTTTGTATATGTAAGGGAGAGAAAGAGGCCTCTGGCTGCCATTCCTCCCTTCTTGCGCATTTTGCTTTGCTGTGTACTGCTGCCAAGAACTGTTGCCCTCTGCCATGTGCCACTGTGTCTCAGAACCAGCCAAGTATGGACTGAAACCTCCAAAAACTGTAAGCTAAATAAACCTTTCCTTCCTTCATTTTGGGCATTGGGTATTTTGTCTCAGCAACGAGAGAAAAGTAACTAAGACATACACCATATCAACATAGCCAAGTACAAAAATAACATTACCTCAACAGACACAGAAAAAGCATTTGCCAAAGTGTGACACCCATTTATGATAAAAACCCTACAGAGTATTAGAATAGATTATCTTTATATCAGTTGATAAAAGCCATCTAGGACAAGCCATCATCATACTAAATGGGGTCTGGGGATATAGCTCAGTGGAATAAGCGCTTGCCTAGCAGGCGCAGGGTCCTGAGTTCGATCCCCAGTACCGCCAAAAAAAAAGGGGGGGGCTGGGGATATAGCTCAGTGGAATAAGCACCTGCCTAGCAGGTGCAGGGTCCTGAGTTCAATCCCCAGTACCGCCAAAAAAAAAAAAAAAAAAGAACATCATACTAAATGGTCAAAAACTGAAAGCTTTCACTCTAAAATCAGGAAGAGCCGTAAGACAAGGATATCCACCACCACCACTCCTATTTAATATAGTTCTAGAAACTTTATCCAGACCAATTAGACAAGAGAAAGAAAAGGAATAAGGATAGGAAAGGAAAAAGTTAAATTATCATTATTTGCAGATGATATGATACTCTACATAGAATTCCCCAAAAATTCCATCAGAAGACTTTTAGATTTAATTACCAAATTCAAGAGTGTATCTTGATATAAAGTCAACACTCAGAAATCAATATTATTTCTTTACACAAATAATAAACTCAGAAATTTGGTAAATAATATCCAAAAAATTCAAATAAATAGGAATCAATCTAACAAAGGAAGTAAAAGACCTTTGTATTAAAAACTGTATTACTCTGAAAAATGAGATTAAAAAATAAATTAGAAAATGGAAAGGTATCTCTTTTCTTGGGTAGGAAGAACCAACAGTAAAAATGGCCATACTCCCAAAATTGTTATACTAATTTAATGCTATCCTGATCAAAATAACAGTAGCATATCATACAAAATTAGAGAAAACAATCCTAAAATTCATTTGGAACCAGAAGAGACCTACAGTAGCAAATGCAATTCTTGGTAACCAAGGGAAGGCAAGGGGCATCACAATCCCAGACTGGAGATTATACTGCAAAGCTACTATGATAAAAATAGCATGGTACTGGCAAAAAAAAGAAAGAAAAATACCAGACCATAGGATCAGTGGAACAGATCAGAAGATGCAGAAACAACTCCAAACATCCTAAGCCATCTTCACAAAGGAGCCAAAATACTTTCAGTGGAAGAAAGACAGGCTCTTTAATAAATGGTACTGGAAAAACTGGCTTTCGATATGCTGAAGAGTAAAACGACCCTTTATCTTTGATCATGCACTAGACTAAAATCAAAGTGGATCAAAGTTCTAAATATAAAACAGAAAAACTGAATCTGCTGGGAGATAGAATAGGTGGAACTCTGGAAGATGTATGTTGAGGCAAGGACTTTATGAACAAAACCCCAATCACACAGGCAATAGGAGAAAGAAACCTCAACTATCATCTTGTAAAAGTTTTGCACAGCAAAAGAAACCACCAACAGAGATGACCAAGAGAGTGGGGGAAAATTTTTCTCAGCTGTTCCTCAGAGAAAAGGCTAATATCTAGAACATATAAAGATCCTAGGAAAATAAGAGCACCCCCCCCAATTAAAGATCCAATCCAAAAACAGGCATCAGAGATGAATACAGACTTCTTAGATGAAGAAGCACAAATGGCAAATAAATACATGAAAAACTGTTCAACATCGTTAGTCATTCAAGAGATGCAAATTGAAACAATGCTAAGACTCCATCTCACTCCAGAAAAAATGGCTGTGACCAAGAAATCAACCAATAGCAAATGCTGGTGGGGCTGTGGTAAAAATGAAACCCTTCTCCATTGTTGATGGGAGTATAGACTGGTGCAATGTGTGAAAATCAGTGTGGAGATCTTCAAAATCTACGACTAGAGGTCCCATTCAACCCAGCTATTCCCCACCTTGGTATGTTCCCAAAATAATTGAAAGTACCATACTGCTGGATGTGGTGGCACGTGGCTGTAATCCCAGCACTCAGGAGGCTGAGGCAGGAGGATTGTTGCAAGTTCAAGACCAGCCTGGGCTACAAAGTGAGCTCAAGGCCAGCCTGAACTGCATAGCAAGACCCTGCCTCAAAAAGACAAAAACAAAAAAAATCATACCAAAGCAATATAGGCACACTCATGTTATAGCTGCACCATTTGCAATAACTAAATCATGGAAGCAACCTAAATGTCTATCAAGCAAAGAATGTATAAAAAAGGTGGGGTTTTTTGTATACAGTGGCGTGCTACTTAGCCATGAAGAAGGATAAACTTGTGACATTTCTAGGTAAATGGCTGTACTTTAAGACCATACTCTTAAATAAATCAGACATACATACAAATATTGTTTTGTTTTTCTGGTTATAAGAAAACAAAAGTGTAAATAAAGATGAAAATGTATAATAGATTTTGTGAAATAAGAATATGTTCAATTGGGAAGAGGAGCTAGAGAGGGGAGGTGGAGAAAAGTGAAAATAATAAAAATTACAAAAGAAGGAGAAAATGGAAACAACTTTGTAAATAAGAGAAGAGGGGTTAAAAGGACAGAATGGGGAAAAAAGAACGAAGATGTATCATGTAGAGGTACAAATTCCCTATGATGAATGTGATCATTGCGTATATTGACAGTGTACCAATATACCTAGTTATTAAAAATTTTAAGTTTCTTATAGCTTATAATATACTTTCCTTAGATATTACACAATAGGGTTTTGTCCCATAAACCCTACTAAATTTAAAGTGGCATATTTCTACTGTTACATTGCCACATAGAAGGATTTTTGTCTTTTATGGGAGAAAGGAGGTGGAATTGTAATCCCATCTCATGTTTCCATTCTCTGCTGAATGGCTCCACAGGATAGAGTTGGGGCCGGGAAGTGAGGTAAGGCCTAGAAATACCGCTCTTGACTTTGCCAGCAGCCATCACTCTTGACTGATGGCAACATCTAGAGTGAACTGAGAAAGGAAGCTGGTGCTGGCGGGGAGAAGAGTGTTGTAGAACAGCGATATCTATAGCTAGAACAGGGCAAGAAGTGTAGGAATGGGGGCTGGGGATATAGCTCAGTGGAATAAGCGCTTGCCTAGCAAGCGCAGGGTCCTGAGTTCGATCCCCAGTACCGCAAAAAAAAAAAAAAAAAAAAGAAGAAGTGTAGGAATAGTAAAGAGAACAAAAACTCTCCAGTAGTTACAGGTAAGAAAGGGTAGTCGTGTGGCAAATATTCCCAGGTAATGGGTTTTCAGAAGTAAAAGCGTACGCAGTGTGCCTTGGTTACTTTTCTCTCGTTGCTGAGGCAAAATACTCAATGCCCAAAATGAAGGAGGAAAAGGTTTATTTAGCTTACGGTTTTTGGAGGTTTCAGTCCCTACTTGGCTGGTTCTGAGGCAGAGTGGCACATGGCAGAGGGCAAACTGTTCATGGCAGCAGAGCACAGCAAAAACAACCAGCAAAAAGGAGGAATGACTGCAAGCAGCCTCTTCTCTTCCCTTACATTGTGAACAGCCTACTCCCACCCAGGGGGCGTGTAGCTCTCACACAATCTCCATGCCCTCCTCTTCCACAGGCTCAGGATGTGTACAAAGTAAGCACCCTGGCTTCCTGCTGAGTCACTCAGCCAAACCTCTGGGCTCCCCAAGTTGACACAATGTATCAACCATAGCAAGGTCTAATAAAAGTATGATGTGTAATTTTTTAAATTATTGCAGTTAAAAGATACACTGCCATTCCTTCCAGCCCCTGTTACTGTGAACACAGCCCTCACTCTGGCCCTCCTGAAGCACTTGGGGAGCTCTTCCTTGAGTGCCTTCAGCTGTGCTGTCACAGCTGCGTTAATGTGCGGAATCAGCTCCAAGCATTTACCTCTCATGGTCATTTTGACTTTGGGGAAGGAAGAGTGCCATGTAGCGACTCTCACTAGTGACTAAGATGGATGAGGACTGGCCATGTTTTTACAAGTGTGCCTTTCTCTGGGGCATGTTTGGAGTGTGCCCAAGGGGTGTTGCTTGGCAGCAGCATTCACCATGCTGTTGGTCATACCTCATAAAGATACAAAAGGACAGAGCTGCTTCAGAAAGTGACAAGAATGGTAAGTCTGTTTGAAATGAGTATTTTGCAGGGGATTAGTGGTGATATATCTCTTACTGCAATAAATTTTTATTTATGTATACACCATATTTTTTGATCAGCCTTTGTAATAATACCTGTAATTCTTTGATGAATCTTAGGAATTACCTATTGTGGTAAAAGAAAGAAAAACTAGTTTCAGAGAATATTCCTTTTTTGTTGTACTTTTCAAATGTAATGGATTATAGCTAGATTTCCACCCTATCCCATGTGTATGTGTGATATTAATGTGATAGAAATATTGATGCAACATACTAAAAGAAATGAAGGAAGCAGTCTGTTGCCCACTGATAACCCTGAAATTTGGGGGAGAAACCCTAGAATTTGAAAGATCAGATTCTCTTAGAAAGCTCTTGTAAAGGAATTCTTGACAAGGTCATGCTCAATTTATATTCGTGATACATTGTCTGTATTTTGATTCTCAATATAGCCCCCTTTACTCATTTATTGTTGATATTTATTGAAGATACCAAAAGTTTTATCTTGACATTGTAATTTTGTTGTATAGTTTTTAGGTTGATTTCTGTGTTAATTCTTACACAGATTATACTCTTATGAATCTGTGTTATAAAAGAATAATCCATCTTTGCAGTTATAGAAGTTGTTTCTCAATATTTTCCCTCATTTCAAAATTTGAGAAAAGATTTGTAGATACTAAATCTTTCGATAGCCGGGGTGGTGGTGCATGCCTATAGTTCCAGCACTCAGGAGGCTGAGGCAAGAAGATTGCTGTGTGTTCGAGGCCAGCCTGAGCTACAAAGTGAGTTCAAGGCCAACCTGAACTGCATAGTGAAACCCTGTTGCAAAAAGACAAAAAATGAACAGTCCAAAATGACCAAATATATACTAATCCACAAATATACTTTCTTCCATAAAGCATATACAAAGGAAACAATAAATTGTTCTTGAGGAAAACATGATTTTACCTTCTGTGTATCTGTAGTGTAATTGGAGTATGACCAGATTTGAATCTCAACTTCTACTCTGGTAACCCTGAGTAAATTTATGTTTCTTTGTGTCTGTTTTGTCATTTTTAAAATGAGACTTAATAATTCCTAGCTTGTAGTAGTATTTGGAAAATTGAGTGAGATAATGTAAGGTAGTAATTTTTGAATTTTGTTCTTTCTATTCTATAGAGACAGGATGAGTCACTTGTATCTATTTCTTTAAGATTCTAGAGCAGGTTTGGTACAAGATGTGTTGAGGTTCTGTATTTAAAATTTTTGAAAATTATCATTTGCATTATGAAGGATCAAAATCTAAGAGGAAAAGGATCTGAGTACAGATTGTCTAACCTGTGTAAGTGAGCCAGTACCTATCATGCAAAAGGCATTTTACTTAAAGAGATAATTTTCCAAAAAAAAAAAAACCCTGCCCATAAAGTGGCTTTTGGACTCAATTTGTATTTTTGCTTTGGAAATGGAAGTGAGTTAATATGTTAAGAAAGGAAAATAAGTCAACTGTGTACCTACTGGTGGACCATATTTTTCACCAATTTATAAATTACAGTCAGTAAAGTCTACTATGGCTTTACTGTAACCTTTTTTACATTTGGAGTTTTTAAAAATATTTTTCAACTTCTTGGTTGCCCTTAGCTTCAAAATTCAATAAAGTCAGGTACCTGCTATGAACCAGGTACTACATCAAACCCCAGGGGTGAAGCAGTTAATTCAATTCTAAGGAGTTTGTAATTTTAGGAAAATTATATGCAAACAAAGGACAGTAATACACTGTGGCCATTTTTATTGTGGAGAGCTGTATAAAATGCTACTGGTATCCAGATAAGGGAGTAATGTGCTCTGGTTAAGGAAACTGGGGGGAGGCAGGAAGGGAAGAATCTTCAAAGGTGGACCTTGGAAATGAGTAGCATTCACTGGGCACATGATAGAGGAGGGATATTAAACAGCGAAGAGAATAATCTAAAGGGACACCCAGTGTTTTCAAAATATTGGAGTGTTTTGATAGGACAGGAGGTAACTGAACCTCATAAATCTACAACAGAAAAGCTTCACTGTGTCAGATTGTGAAGGTCCTAAAAATCATCTTACTGTCATGTTTTATTGCTTTCTATCATTCCTGACCTCAATATAAAGGTAACCATTTTTCTAATGTAATATTCACATTAATGTATGTCCTACTATCATCTTAGTTCCCTATGAGTTTTCTTTGATTTCTTTCACTACTGTACTTCCTCTGTCCTTCCTTATGTTAATTATTAAATATCTATTTTTTCCCTTTAGTATTTTTACATTTCTTTTGTCCATTTTAAATATTATTAGGACTTCGTTATACCTAGGACTCCACTTCTTACCTATTTTAGTATTCAAAATAGCTTTATACAGTAGCTAAAACAGTTCCATTGTGCCTGTATCAGTCTGCATTCCCTTTGCTGACATAATGCTCAATAACCAAGATTGACCTGCGGAGAAGTTGATTCAAGTCCTGGTTTCATGGGAGTTGGTCTGTGGTAAGCTGCTGTAAGGCAGAAACATCATGGTGAATGGACGCAGCAGAGCCCAGGTGATTGGTTCATAGTAGCCAGGAAGCAAATGAGGGAGGAAGGAGGCAGCAGGGGATGAACCGGATAGAGACCCCAAGGCCAGGCCTTAATGACCTGCTCAGATGCATCCAGAGTGTGCTTTACTGATCCCCTGGGTGAGTCCAGGCCAACCAGATTGATAAAATTAAGGTTAATCATTTCCCACCGCTTGTTACTGGACATGCAGACACAGCTCCTTCACCTTTTGGAGCTGATATCACAGTTGATATGATAGATAAAAACAAACTCTTGTTACGTATTAAGAGGTACGCCTGACCCATGTCCTCCACAGAGTTAAATTGCCAAATAAAGACAATAGCAAGTTCTTAGGTCAGCTAACATGATACAGCTGTCCTGTGTGTAACCAAAAATGTAATAATCCCTTCCCAAAGTCTTAACAGTCCGACTATTGCTGAAAGAAGCCCGTCATTCTTCTGAAACTCAAGGCAAACTCTTAGCTGTGAACCTCTATAAAAGTAAAAGACAAGTTACATAATCCCAAGATACAATGGCACAGGTAATCATTCCTATTTCAAAAGAGGGCAAAGGGAACTGATAGGAATAGGATCAAAGGAAGACCAAAACTGGGGAGAACAGACATTAATTCCCATAGATCTGCATCTGGCATGCAGGGCACATGGTGATGAGAGTTCCAGAGGGCTTGAGCCACCACACCCCCCTGGCCTAGGCTCCATTTTAGGGCTGCAGCTTTCTTCTGCACGTGTTCCAGGTTCCTGAGATCTTCACTGTACCTTTGGCTTCAGTCTCACAGCTACACACACTGCACTCTCGAGGGCTCCTTGCCTTTGAAATCTAGGAGGAAATCTCCTTTAACCCCACAGTTCTTCTGTTCTACATGCTAGTAAAATCAACCTCATGTGGATAATGTCAACATCTGCAAGCAGCATGGGCAGTGGCCAGGCCTCCTTGGACCGTGGTTACAGCAACCCCTGAATGCCTGGATGACTGAGCACAGTACAATGAACCCTGGGAACCAATTCCTTGGCCCTCTTGACCAGAGGTCCTAGGGCCTCTCTTCTCAAATGAAAGGCTTATATGTTTGCATTCTTGAGCCTTCAGGGGGTGGGATCTTGCTTATGTTTGAGATGCCCTCGATGCCTTCTTCTTTCCTGTACAAGAAGAAAGTACTTTTTAACATTGCTAATCTCTTCAGCAGTCATACTCTTTGGACCCAGCTTTACCCATGATTCCTTTTGGCACTAAATTTAAGTTTTTCAAATTTGTCTACTTTACTTTTTTACCCCTAGTTTTTACTGTAAATCTGGCTAAAAGCAGCCAGCAGTACCCATGTCACATCCTGAATAAAGAGCTGCTTGAAATTTTATCCACTGCCTTTAATCTCAGTCTCTTGAAAAGTCCCAGGATGTAGACAAAACTTAGATGTTGTGCCTAAGTGCGCCACACATGGTCTCTAGTCCAAGTGCCAGTGGAGTCCTTTCTACTTGGCCTTTACTGTTTGCAGTCTGTCAGCATTCTTACCAGCTGAGCTCTCTCTGATCAGAATCATGCACCAGACTCTGTTCACAGCATTCTAAGACTTCTCTAGCCCACATCTCCAGACCTTTTCAAGTTCCTCTTACAAATCAGTTCCAAAGGCTTGTAAACCATACAAGCACAGCAACAATCCAACTTCTCTAGTAGGAATTTTCTGATAGTAAACTTTACCATTGCTAAACACCATGCCCAATGCCCACAGCTTGAAGGAAGCAAGGTTTAATTTGGCCTGTGATTTCCAAGGACTCAATCTGTGATCAGCTGGCTGTGAGGAAGAAACCTCATGGTAGACAGGCGTGATAGAGCAAAGATGCTTAGTTCAAGGTGGGCAGGAAGTCGATCAGGAGAATAGTGCCAGAGAAGAAGGGGTGAGGGGCCAAATACTATAGACTTCAAGGTCACATTTCCATCACCCACCCAGACCAGCAAAAGTGTGCTTCGCCAACCCTCGGGAGATCCCACGCCAATCAAGATGACATGGTTAAGATTAACCATCACAGTTCCTATGTCAAGAAGTCTGAAGAATATGAAAGGCTGGGATTTTATAAGGGAAACAGTTTGCTTCATTATATTCTTAAGATTTTACTGGCAAGAAAGTTGTCTATACTAGTGAGTGAAGTGAAGGGCCAGAAGAGTGTAGTATATTGCGTTTTGTGTCAGAAAGTGGAAGGATGTTAAAGTATACATTCTATTTGCTTGTATTTGCAAACTGGAAATAGAGAATTAATAAAATACATGCCTATTGGAGCAGGTAGAATTGGATTGGAAAAGACTGGTAAAAGATGAGATTTCTCAATGTATACCTTTTCATGTTGTTTGTATTTTTGAACTATCTGAATATTTTATCTATAAAACTCTGGCCTAAGTGCCACTGCAGTGGTGGAATTAAGAGTACTTTTTAGGGGTCCAGGGATATAGCTCAGCGGCACAGCTCTTGCTTGGCAGGCGCGAGATCATGGGTTTGATTGCCGGCACCCAAAGAGAAAGAGTAGTCTGATTTCCTGTTGCCCATGTGTGAAATCCATTTGTTAGTCCACTATTTAAATGTCTACTCCTGTGTGCCTTAGTACAATTTGTTTGACCGAAATGAACTACATCTTTGTCCCTAAATCATTTTCAAAATTCATCACTTTCTCTATAATTATTTAATTATGTCATCATAGCATAGTATATTGATGTTCTATCTTTGCATTTTATGTTGTTATTGCCAAGTATCCAGATTGGGTTCTACTCCTCCCTTTAGTTGTTAATATCTTCAAGTTAGAAAGAAATGCATTTTCTCTTCTGTAGTATCAAATATAATTCAATAGATATTTGAAAACTTTTATTTAAAGCAGTGACAGTGAACCTTTCAGAGCTTTCAATGTTGACGAGCATGTGTGCTATGGGTTCGCCAGCACTGCTGTAGAGGATCCTAATATGTTATTTCATTTAGATAATTTTAATCAACAAGGTTCTAAATCAGAAAAGATGTTTTTTTTTAAGCAGTGGCAAAGTTCATTTGAAAAAGTAAAGGTGCACAGTGGCAAAGAACAGGCTCTGCAGAGCAAGCTCAGTCAACTGAAAGAGGAAAGACCAAGATAGAAGTGCACCCTACGAGTAGGGGTGGGCTATCATGAGGAAGGCCACAGTAACAGAGAAGATACTGTTTGGAAAAATTTTACTGCTTTTCTATTATATAAAACTTCAGTGTACTAAAAAGGAGAACTAGGAAAGTTTTATTTAAAAGCATTGAAAATAAAGTGACGTGGCAGTTGAAGTACAACAAATGTGCATTTGCACATTCAAATACATAACATGATCACTTGACTAATTTGCATGGAGTACAATATGATTTGTGTTCAGTGACTAATGGATAAAATAATTGTGAACTGTGTGGTTTTTATTTTTACTAATATATAAGACATGCGGAGTTCATTCTGTTGTAGGAAACAAAATAGTTAATACATTGCTTTGGTTGATTTGTTTTTTTACATTAAGTACATGATCAAAAGTAAGAAATTTTAAATTCTACCAGGAAGTAAACATTTGTTTTTAAAATTGAACATAGAATATAAAAATTTGTAGGCGCTTAGTATATTTTTATTAATGTATTCTCATCTAATGTTTATTTTGAAACAGGCAAGGAAGCTGGATATATATTTTGAATATGAAGAAAAGATAATGAGCAAAACTACTCTGGATAAATCTCTTCTAGATATAATATCAGACCCTGATGGTATGTGTATTGTAAATGTGAGGTCAACATACATCTTTCAATATGAGCATAGCTTAAGGAGAAATACAATTTTTCTGTCTGTCAGTGCTAATACCAGGGTAATAAAATCAGCTCTTTTCTGTTGACGGTTTTTCAACACAGCAATTCCTCAAGTGGAAAATGATTTCCATTTTAATTTTCCTCTGATAATATTTTAAAGCATTTTTTATATCATTTGTTTAACCTGATAAATCTAAAGTCCAACATCTGCCCTTTCAGGAAGAGTTGAAGGAATAGCATTCAAAACGTTTCTTTAATAATGTTTTCTAAGTACTCCGGTTTACCTGAGTGTTTCCTAAAAATAAGTATCTGAAACCAAGTTATATTTTACATATTTAAGAAATTCACTTTTAAGAAACCCTTTGCATTTTAAATATGTTAAGTTTTCTTAACACAAAATATATTTGTAATTAGAGAATGTAATTGTAGCTTTTAATTATAATGATAGTGGGATCTGTACAGTGGTTTAGCCTCTAAAATTCTTAATTTGAATGCAAATTTGTTTCCCAACGTGAAAGAAAGGCCCAGGACCCATTTTGCATGTGAGCTCTTCCAGCTGGAGCAGGATAACTATAGCCAAAGCTTTCTTGTTGGAACCCAAAAGAGAAGGCCAAGGAGGTGGGAAAATACCGGGGAGACTGGGGAGAGGAAGGAGCTCAGGAATGCACCACTGTAAACTTGTTTATGAACTCCTTGGCTCATCTGTGAATTGCATGTGCATAAATCTGATCCTTACCATTCCTGAGACTGAAGTGAAGGTGTAAACCACCTCCCAGTTCCAAGATCATCAAGTAGGCAATGGGTTAGATCCCAGGAGCACTACAAAAGCGTTTGAAAATGGAATCGATTGAAGCACAACCCAGAAGAGGATGCTGGGAACCAGACAGAATAAAACAAAATTATCAGCATTCCCCTAGGATTTATGCAAAACCTTGAGTCTCATAACCTCATATTCAAGATGTTCTGGATATAATATTTATTTATAATCATGGGAACTTGGGAGAGCCTGCTGTTGATCTTTATTTTACCATATTTAGGGAGAAAGGGTAAGTTGAAGAGTGTCTGGATTCCAAATCATGTGAAAAATCAATAGTTTACCAGTCATCATGTCTTGAAGAACATTTCCCAACTTTTTCTGTAATATAGATAATAATTGACTCCTTATATCTTAGGACTTTAGAGTCAGGGGGAATAGTTTTATTTTTTCAAATCAGTGCTTTATTACTTTTCCACCAAAGTGCATCCTGTACAAGGAAGAAAGAATGACTTTCTCTGGACAGTTTGGGCTTTGGGTTATAGAAATAGTAGCTCAAGCACTCACTGCAAGAAATTTATTTAAAATCTTATATTTTATCTTAAAGTATGAAGTAAATATATTTTACTGTATGTTTTTATTTTATGTAAAAGTGTGGTTTTCCCAAACCTTGTAGCAAAATAAGATCCTTCAGAGAGGACATGTATCTAGGGACACTAGTTTGGGGCTATCACTTTCGGCTTACTTAAAGAATTTTATTTAGCCAGCAGATTTATAATTGTATACCTAGGGTGGCCATACAGCAGATTCCCCAGACATCCCCATTTCTTACTACCAGTTGTCCTTATGTAATAGTAACCAACTTGCTATCTCAAAGTGACCTGTTTGAGAATTATCATTGCCTTACCTGTATGTTTTCTGTTCTTTGGAGCTTATATCTAAAAGCTAAATCTTTTTTTTTTGTTTTGTTTTGTACTGGGAGTTGAACTCAGGACCTTGCACTTGGCAGGCAGGTGCTTATGCCACTGAGCTATATCCCCGGCCCTAAAAGCTAAATCATAATAGTCTGGACAGTTTGCATTATAGAATAGAGATGTTTCCATAATCATAGCCCTGTACTCCCATATCTAATCTCTTTTCATATTTGTATATTATTATAATTATAGTGCTTATTATCTGTTTTACATCAAGAACTATTATTGTTTTATCGCATTTATATATACCTTGAATTTTAACAAACTTGAAAATAACAACTGCAGTTATGAAAGGTTTTTTTTAATGCTTTCTCCTATGTAGCAGGAACTCCGGAAGATAAAATGAGACTGTTTCTTATCTATTATATAAGCACACAGCAAGCACCTTCTGAGGTAAGAGCTCTATAAAGTTATTAGAAGAAAGAGAAAATATGTTTATTTCCAGAATTACTATAGGTAGAATTTCAGAAGTTGAAGTAAAACATCACTATGGCTAAATATCTTCTTCATTCCTGTCTTTAGAACAAAAAAGATGTGTTAAGGCTAATTCTATTTACTGCTGAGTTTTATAGCAATATTTATTTTCAGCAGGGAAAACTGTCCACTCAAGAAATGTCTGACCACTTTTAAGTTGTTGGAATCTGAACTGAATTCAAGTGGCCAAAATTCTTATTTCTGGAAAATAACTATTCTAAACTAAGTTAACCAGATTTGCTAAGCCTTTTTGAAAGGTTGGTCTTACCAATTTAACCTTGTTTGAAAAGTAGTGTTCACTATAGAAAGTATCCTATATTGACACTTCTATAAAGGAAAGTGGTGACTCTGGAGTCAGACGGGTTTCTCACTGTTATTTTAGCTCAGTATAATTTGATAGATGATATTGTAGAATGACTTGGATGTTTAAGTCCTTTGCTTTGTTGGTAGCAGTTACTCTTTGAAAGTCTGCTATATTGTAAGGTTCTGTTTGTCAAAACTCTTGGGCGTGTTAAAATAGCAAATTGAATGTTCAGTATCTGCTTTAGAGCATTCTGCTTTACTGTAGCAATACATTCATTTCTTGACTTAATTCAGTTAGAATGTGTGGTTTTCATTTTTATAAATATTTCTTTCCTCAGTGAGGTTTTACATATATCTAAAGGAATTCTAATAGGCTATGTATATAATATTTTATGAATATATGATTTTAAATCTTAACATTCCCTTAATGTGACATTATTTTCGTTTATTTTTGGTAATGATTATGTCTGTTCATAAACTTCAGAGAAGATAAAGTGTGAAGCAGATTATGACCACTAATCACAGATTAATAGCCCTAAAAATGCAAAGTAGTAAAAATGTCTTGGTTGATGGTGAGCTTCAAAATTTCTCTCAGCATATTTGCATAATGGAGTCACTAGGAAAATAGGCTCTTTTAACTTACACAAACTTATCTTGATTTACTCATTAGGAAATTTTAAAAGTAAAGAAAAAATTGAGAAAGCGTAGAACATTTGAACCCCAACAGCACCCATAAAAACCCTACACAAGTCTGGGACAACTGCTGTTCAGTTTAATGAACATGGACCCGAGGACTGGATCCTGGAAGGAAACCCAAATCTGCAGTTCTTTCAGTTCATGTCATTCTCTTGATAATAATGGTTTTAAAATATTCTTGCATAAGCCAAATCATTTGGTGTTTGTCCCAAAGAAAACCAGTCTGTTTCAGCACTAGGGGAAACACTGACTAGCGAACTTGAGGGACGACCGAGTACTGTCCTTTCAACGTGGTTTGGATCCTGGTGAAACAGTTCTCCACACGTGTGATTTCTGTCTCAGACCCTCCCTTGGGTACTTATTTAAGATGCACTTCCACTCTACTTGGATGCCTAGAATTTAAATTCATGCCTTTGGTATAACTTTTTGATTAATCAAATGACAATGGTGTTTTATGAAAGTTTAATTTTTTTGTCATTCGGTTCTTTTCTTATTTCAGGCTGATTTGGAACAGTATAAAAAAGCTTTAACAGATGCAGGATGCAACCTTAATCCTTTACAATATATCAAACAATGGAAGTAAGTTTCATTTTCTTTAATTCCAGTTATTTAAGATAAGGGCACAATTGCGGTTTTGTTCCCCAAAAAAGTGCAATGCTGCTAAGGAAACTGAACAATGGAAGGATGGATTTTTATGTACTGTGGCATAAATCTTTCCTCATCTGGCCCACCTTCTGTACAATCTAAAATTACATGAAGCTGTGATGCCTTTCTTTCTTAAGCAAGTTTTATATTTTTTCCACTGATAGGAAAAAGTCAAATCATGAAATATTTTGGATCAGATGTCTAAAAGGCCTTAAAAAGAAATTTTAATTTCCCTCTTCATTGGATAAATGTAGATTCATACAGTGCCAAAATTTACAAAATACTGTCCCAAGGAATTAGGAAGATTAATTGGTACATTCATACTCTGCTATTAGGAATATAAATTTTCTAGATGGTATAAGAAGTTGCTTCAGAATAGTTTTGACACATAAGATGCAGAATAGCCAAAGTCATCCTAAACAAAAAGAATAATGCTGGATGAATCACAGTATCGGATTTCAAAATGTACACAAAGCCATAGTAACAAACAGCATGGTGTTGGCACAAAAACAGACATAGAGATGAGTGGAATAGAACAGAGGACACAGAAACAACCCACACAACTACTTCCACCTAACTCTAGACGAAGAAGCCAAAAATGTGGTGGAGAAGTGACAGCCTCTTTTAACAAATGACACTGGGAAAACTGGTATCTAGATAAAAGGCTGTAACTAGATCCCTGTCTTTCACCCCGTATTAAAATCAACTCACAGTGAATCAGAGACCTAGGTATAAGACCTGAAATTTTGAAACTGCTAGGAGGAGAACATAAGGAAAATATTCGAAGTCATCAGCACAGGCAAAGACTTCCTGGATAGGACTCTAATGACTTATAGCAAGACTCAAAAAATGGAATTTCATCAAATTTAAAAGGTTCTGCACAGCAAAGGAAACAACAGACTGACGGGACAGACTATAGAATGGGAGAAAATCTTTGCCACTTACTCTTCAAAAAGAGGATTAATATCTAGAATACATAAAAGAAATAACTTAAAATGCTTAATACCAAAAAACCCTCAGTTAATAAATGGGAAAATGAAATGAAGAACAGATACTTCTCAGAAAAAGAAAGAAAAGAAAGAAAGAAAAGAGAAAGAAAGAAATACAAATGACCAATAAGTGTATGAGAAAATACCTTTGCCCATTAGGAAAATGGAAATTAAAACTTTATTTAGATTCCATCTTAGCACAGTCAGTGGCTGTAATCAAGAGTACAGAAAACAATATATGCTGGTGAGCATGTGGGGAAACTGGAACCCTTCTACACTGTTGGTGGAATCAAGATGGAGTACTGGAATCAATACTAGTTAGTATTGAAATCAATATGGAGCCTCAAGCCGGGTGTGGTGGTGCACACCTGTGGTCGTAGCACTCGGGAGGTGAAGGCAGGCGGATCTCCAGGAGTTCAAGACCAGCCTGGGCTATTCAGTGAGACCCTGTATCAACCCACAACCCCCCCCAAAAGTGAGCCTCCTCAAAAACTAGGGAAGCCATTTGATCTAGCTCTACCACTCCTCAGAATACAGAGAGAGAGATCATGTCATTTGCAGGAAAATGGATAGGACAAAAAGACCATCCTGTTAAGCAAAGTAAACCAGACTCATCGTGTTTGCTCTGATTTGTAGAATCTTCCAAGGAAAGTGATGACAGGAAGGGAGACTATTAGAGATGAGGAAAAGGATTGGGAAGAGGCCAGAAATAGTCAAAGTATGTTACATGCATGTACCAGTATGCCAAAATGAAGCCTGTTATTCTGTATAACTAATACGCAATAATAAATTTTTTAAAATATCTTTGCCCTACTTCTGTTGTTACGTATTTACCCCAAAGAGGTGGTTGGAGTTGCAGAATCTTAGAAGCAGTTGTAATGATAAAGTTTTGAAAACTCACCTTAAGTCTAGCAGTAAGATTAATAAATACCTAGCAATTAAGATTAACCAATAAATTATATCATTTCCTTAAAATAGAATATAATTGAGTCATTAAAAGTTACGTTGTAGAACTCTTACCTAATGACATTGGGAAATGTTCATGTTATTTGGTAAGGAGAAAAAATTGTTTATGACATTGTTTGATAAATACTATTGGCTTTCCATATCGTTGGGGTCCAAGTCCACAGAATGAAATATTCAGGAAAAAAATTGCTGAAAATGTACGACTTTTTTCATTGTTATTATTACAGTCAATTCAGTATAAAAATTGGATGTCATATTTTATAGTATGATCCCTATTTATCCACCCCACTGTGTGTATGTTGGTATATATATGCACACACATATGTACCTTCCATCGCACAGCTGAAATGACCTGCACCATGTAGGAGCCACTCTCCTCTCACGAGGACACAATTCCCATCCCCCACCGCCTGAAGGAGGAGGAGTGTGTTGGCTCACAGTTTTGGTGTGTTCAGTCTGGCTCCAAGGCAGAAACTCGCGGTATGGGGCCTGGTGGCCGGAGCTGGCCCTCCTTTGGCAGCCGGGAAGCAGAGAAAAGGGAGCAGCCAGGGACAAGAGTGCGCCCTCTGATCAGGCCCCCAGATGCCCTACATCCCACCTCCTGCAGCATATTCGACTGCGGAGCTCACCCGCGGGTCAACCCACTGATGAGGTAGCACTCCCAAGTCACGTGCACCCACATGAGACATGGGGCTTTCTAGATCTAAGCCTGAATGCTAACGGTGCAAAACTCCAAGTGGTAGGCTCCTACCCCCCTTGGGCTGGCTTTATTTTCCAAATTTTCTAAGACAAACATTACCTTTGCAATAGTATTTAACCACAGTTTTTAAAACTGCAAGATTGTGATCTCAGTTGTCGAAAATAAGTATAGCAAGAGGAGTGCACCAAATTAATGATTATGTCTGAATGGTGAGTTTGCTGCTTTTCTATATTTTTATGTTTTTAAATTTTCTTTTATTTGTAATTAAAAATATATAACAAACCTTTGTTTAAAAAGAAAAATTGAAATCCCAGCACTTGGGAGGTGGAGGCAGGAGGATCATTGAGAGTTCAAGACCAGCTGGGGCTACAAAGTGAGCTTAAGTCCAGCCTGAACTGCATAGTGAGACCCTGTCTCAAAAAGACGAACAAACAAATAAAATTTTAAAAAAAGAAAAATTGAAAACTGTCTTTTATAGTACATAGATTTACACATTTTGCTGTGTGTTAAGTGTCACTATAATTTTTTAAATATTTATGTGGAACTCTTTAAGTCAGTATTTGGAGTTATTGGGGGAAAGCAACCTTGGCATTATTTTACATAAATACAAAATATGTAATGTCTAATTTGTGATATTTATTTTTATGAGAGCCATAGCAGGTTCTTAAAGAAAATTTTTGAAAACTCAGAAAGATATAAAGAAAATATAAATTTACTTGTAATCTCACTATCTGTAAACTACAAGTAAATATTAGTCTCTAAGTTGCCCAGGCTGGATTAACTCACAGTCCTGCCTCACACTCCCAGACTACTGGGAGTATGGACATGTACCATCATTCCTAGCTTTCATTTAGTTCTAAATTATACGTGTTATATATGGATGTGTCCAAAGATAAGAATATAAACTAACATCCTAACAGTTAGTGACCTCAGCATAATGGAGACTTCTGGGAGTATTTTGTATTTTCTGGATTCTATAGAGAAATGTGAAAATATTCTCAAAGGAAAATATTTTTTTAAGACACATTCTAAGTGCTTTTGTCCACACTTTAATAATCTCATAGATCAATTGAAAGAGTTAAAAGTAAATGACTATATTCAATTAAGTGTAAAATTGCACATTATAGGGTCATTAGGTAGTAGGTAGTAGAACTAAAAGAGTAATGATAAGGTGGTTTTGAACTGAGTCTTGAAATGTATCATTTCTGTTGAAGCTAGTGAGTCCATACTCCCCACAGGACACTGTCGATAAAGGCACAGATCTGGGAACAGGGTAATACGAAATATGGAGAACATTGTGCAAACTAAATTTAATCATTATGGGATTAGTCCTGTAAGCCACAAGGCTCTACTTCACTGCTTATTGCTTCTCAGCCTTTTGTCTAAGATCAAGTATAGTATCTGTTATCAGTCTACTTCACTGCTTGTCCTTAATGAACAGATAGAAATAAATTGAAGTTTCTCAATGTTTCAGAGCTAATGGTATTACTTAAATAATATTAATTAAATAATACAATAATAATATATAATAAATAATATAATATTACTTAAAAAGTTATCTTTTCAGAAAATACCTGCATGTAGAAATTATAGTCAGTATTTTAATATGATACTGAGTGGTGACACTAATAGACTTCTTTTAATAATTTCATTATTTCATAGAGCTTTTGCCAAGATGGCCTCCACTCCTACCAGCTATGGCAACACCACCACTAAACCAATGGGGTAAGTCTTTTTAATAATGCCAGTCAAAGCTTTGTACTCCAAACTTTAGATTTTTATACTTTAAAAAACCCACTTTCTGATACTTTGAATACAGAGCATTTTCATGATGTACAGAAAAAATGTCAGTGTGCCTTTCCTTAGATGATTTTATATCTCTTTAAAATGTAAAGTCATACCTTACACAGTATGAGATATTGGATTCATACACTTTATTCTTAACAGATTACATTTTTCATTGTCTGAACATATGTTAAAACTTTTTATATCAGTGTTGATAACCAATGTGAACTTGAGGCTAAGCACCCAAACCTATCTGCAAGACAGATCAAGGCATGGTGCCAAATGGTAGCTAAGATGTTCCCAGGGCTGGAAATGACTTTTTATTCCAGAGACTCATAAAGTTTGTATGACTTTCCAAAGACTCTGCACAAGGTAATTCTGACTTCTCTTTTTGGTAATCTGTAAGTTTCAAATTTCTAACTATTTTTTAGAGCTAAAATGAATTATGAAGCCAAGAGGAAGACAGGTTTATCCTAGCCCCACATTGAACCACTGACTTTAATGAAACAGTTTCCAAAAACAAAACTGAAAAATGTATAAAGTGCTAGACAGAATGAGTGCAGCTGACCTCACCTTCAGATGGTGCTGAGCAGAGTACACGCCCCTTCAGAGTCACTGGTGCAGGGAATGGCCCCAAACTATGCTTTCCAAAGGAGGTTGCTGTCTCTTATTTCTACTAATGAAGGATTTCCATCCTGTCCCTTTGCATTTCAGAGAGGAGAATATTTTTGGAAAATAATTCCCATATACTTAACAGTATACATTTCCAGTCTCATGTCTTAAAATTTTATGAAATATTTAAATAAAGCCTGTTCGATTTTTTAATGTAATATTTTAGTTGGGAATTGTAATAGAAACTGTTATGAGAAAATTTTGGATAATTTAAAGGCTATCCCTAGCTTTCTAATATCAATGAAGAATTACTGTTCTGTGCCACAAAGCATCCCTTGATTCAGGTGTTTTGATTCAGCAGTTTTGAACTATAAAGACAAACCCAGCATGGCAAGTCTTCTTTTTGAGTTCTTTAGATAGTTAAAATTTCAGATTAAAAGATTCTTCAGATTTGAGGCAAAATTCACTAATTATGTCATACTTCATATTTTTATATCATAGATTTTTATTTATAGAGGGGGAGATGGTATACAATACAGGATTGAGTCCAGCTGTTATGATACAGAGAACCCAGCTTCATTTGACTCACTAATATTAGCAGATATATATATTTTTCATGTGTTTCAAGTCCTGTAGCAAGTTACAGAATCATGACTTTTATTATTTTAGCATTAAGGCAATCAAAGGCAAAGCGTTTTGAAATTATAATTTGCCTAAAGATTATATTTAAAGCTACACAATGCAAATTTTATTTTGCAGGGAACTATATTTTTATATTTTTAACTAATCATTGATCAGAGTAGTACTATGATATTGTTAAATAAAATTGCAGCAGTGATACCCCAAGAAGCAGAAATTCTCAAGACCCTTCTGTCCCATGATAACACAGTAATCATGGCACAAGGTGAGTAGCTGGACGGGAAGCAGACGGGAGAAGCAGTCTGTACTTAGTGTCGTCCTCCTTCTCTTTGCCTTTCCCAGCCTCTTATCCCGAGTCATGAATACAGGATCACAGTTCGTGATGGAAGGAGTGAAGAACCTGGTATTGAAACAGCAAGTAAGTGCACGTTTGAGAAAACGTGCTAGTACTTCGCATACATAAACACTGACAGACTGACTACTGCACTAGAGCAAGTTCTAGTCTTATTCAAATAATAAATACTAAGAATAAAGGAAAAGGACATCTTTATTATATGTAAGAATATGAGTATTTTTACATGGCTAGTTAGAGTTCTATAGTTTTATGCTTTTTTAAAAAAATTGTTCAATTGGACTTTACTATCATGTTTATGAAAGTACATTAATTGAAAAAATGAATTTAACCCATTTAGAATAATGAGCTATTATATAATATTGTTTTTAACAGCATATACTAATAATATTAATAAACTAATGAACTTCATAGTCTAAAGTCCTGTGTAAATTGAAATAAATAAGCTATTTTAGGTAGAAAATATATTTTGAGTAATGAAAATATAGTTTGACTTCACATTTCATTTTTTTTCTTAGTCCTTAGTTTTATATACAAAACATTTTTAAGTGAATGTTATGGTTCTGTGGTTTTTCTATTACCAATGTATAGATATTCTGCTTCAGAGTCATTGTTAATTGATTTGGTTCTTTTTCAAAACAATTTTCCTTTTACTTTCATTGTAGAAGTTTCCAAATAACACATTACTGTAGCAGACAGTCCTGAGCCCTTCAGTGCCCCACATTCGCCTGTTTTTGTTTCATCCGTCAGTTTGTGTTTTTTATCGTACAGCAATTTGGAGATACATTATTTCATATAAATAGTCTGTAATGTGATGGATTTCAAAAGCTAAAGAGGGTTAATCAGTTATCCAGATCAGTATATTAAATGTTTTCAGAAAAAGTGAGGTTTGTAAATTTCTTTTTCTGAATCCCTTTCCAGTCTATCTCATGTTTCCTTATAGTATTTTATGTATACAATTGTCTCTCTTGATTTTACTACTTCTTGATAAATTCGTTGAATACAAAGAATTTTTTCCCATTTTTGGATTTTCCATTGTACTTTGCATAGAAGTAGGTTTCTAGTAACCAGACTTGGTGGCACATGCCCGTGATCCTAGCACTTGGGAAGCTGACACAGGAGGATTGCTGCTAGTTGAAGGCCAGCCTGGGCTACATAGTGAGTTCAGGGCCAGCCTGAACTGCATAGTGAAACCCTGTCTCCAAAAGACAAAAATAAATAAACCAACAAAAAAGTAGATTTCTAGTTTTAAACCAGATTTTCTGTTCCAATGTTTTATTTGTATATTAAGTAAATAACATTTTGTTATAAAATACCAAAATAAAAGAATATTAAAGATGCCTAATTTTTTTAAGTTAATAGGCTGATTACGTTCCAGACTTTGCCTTCTAAGACATTCAGATTACATTGTCTCCCGGTACTTGGGGAACACTTTTTAGCCTCGTTATCTTTTTTACAAATTATTGTCAGTGCTTCCCATCTGCCTTTCTTAGTAAAGAGCTACTACTAAATATTCATTATTTTGACCAATATGCAGTCCTCTGTGGTACCTGCAAGTGGTATCTAAATTTGTACATTGTTAAGTATTTTATTAGGCTAATATAGAAGTTTTATTTACAGTTCATTGAGTATGAAAACAAATTATTGTTTATGACCTGAAATCCTATTGCTCTTCTTAACATTGTACATGATACTGCTTTAACATAGCCAGTTTCTTCTAAAAATAAAATTTAAAATGATCCCTAATTACTCTGTAAATGATATTTCTGGCACCATCACCAGAAGAGCCATGGTGTTTTTTAAAAAATGATTCAGAATTAGAGGAAATATGTATTGACTGGGGCTGTAGATTGTTTGTTTTATGTTGTGAGGGAAGAAAATCATATTAAAAACAAGCCAGTGTAATCCTTTTCTTTTTGTTTAGAAAAAGACAAAATAAAAGGTACAGAAGGATATAGATTCCAACTATAACATTAGTGCTTTTCTGGGTATATCCATCTCTTCCACACACACGGTACATTCCTGTAATTGAAGTTTGGAATCAAAGATCCTGACAATTTAATTGTTCTCAGTAAGTATCATCAAAGTACTCTTCAGCACACAGTCCTTTATGAACAAATACTGAAACTCACAGAAACGCACTTTTTGAAGTTATATTACCCTAGTACTCAAAAGTTCAGCGATACTGTCTTGAGAGTCAGGAGCATTTTGATCGCTAAGGGGTAAAGCAAGTCAGAGAAGAGACTGCTGGGAATCAGTTCTTCTTCATACTTGGAATATTATGAGTAACTTATGCCTCTCAAATCCATAAAAATTCCTTGGGATTGTTTTTATCTGAATAAACATCATAAGCTATAAATAAGTCAGACAAAATAGCATTAGCCATGTCCAGTTTTCTAGATCACTTACAAGACCTTTTATACCGTTTTATGGGCAGCATAAGTTTTATGCATTACAAGTATCAGCTATCATATGAAACCAGTTGAATGATATTCACAAATTTGAAATATATTTGTGTGAGGATAATTGTACAAGAATGTGATGATGAATATTATAATACAAAATTGCATAAATTAGAAGTCTTCTCTTTGACTTGTTTGTCAGAATAATTTCTTTTAAAAATGAATTAACAGCACATAAATTATAAGTAGAAATCTACAGATTTAAAAAGATTTAAGGGCCAGGGATATAGCTCAGTGGCAGAAGCACCTGCCTGGCAAGCGCAAGGTCCTGAGTTTGATTCCCAGTCCCCAAAAAAATAAATAAAAAGATTTAAGATAGTGCTGTGTATGATCCTTATTTAAGATGGATTTCATTAAGCAAGACAATTTTAAAAATTATGCAACAGGAAATTTTAACATTAGATATTGAGCTATATGGTAATTGTTTTTTAATGTACACAGCTATCAAAACATCACATTGTACACCCTAAATATATATAGTTTTTATTTGTAACTCATACCTCAGTAAACCTGAGGAATAAGACTATTTTAGTATGGTTAATAGTGCTAGGGGTTTGGGCAAGTAGTATGAGGGGTTTCTTTTGAAAGAATGTGGGTATATTGAGAATATGTACTGAAATAGTTACAGTTTAATCATGGCTTATAGTGTTTTAGAACATCTCGGGGAGCCCGGCATGGTGGTGCACGCCTATAATCCCAGCTCTTGAGAGGCTAGGGCAAAGGAATCACTATGAGTTTGAGCCCAGCCTGGGCTCCATAATGAGCTCAAGGCCAGCCAGGAGTACACAGTAAGACCATTTCAAAAACACAAAACAAAGCATCGAGGGCAGTGGGTGGTAGATAAAGGATAGGCAAAATAAGATTTTGCATGATTTGCTAATTGTGGATAGGTCAGTAGATGTGTTTTATTGTATCCATCCTTTATTGTCATTTCATGCTATGATCTTCAAGGAAAAAAAATCACTTAATACATTTTATGATTTCTTCACCTGTAATATGAGTTATACTCACTGTGCAGATATTCATCTGGCTTACAATTTTTAAAATGTAAGATGATCCATCTCATTCCCCCTCAGGTCTTTATTTCACTGCCAGCATCCCACCCATCCTAGCATTCACGTGTGGTCCTCACCACCCCACACGTGTGCCCAGTGTCTGCACATTCTGTCTTGTTCTGTACTTGGCTATTATCAGCCCTCTAGACAAAGAATCAACCCCGAGAGAGTCCGTATAGTCTGTTTTTACTCTCCAGGGCTCTGATACTCAGGATGGCAGCAATCCTTGTCCCACCCCTGTTTCTAGCATCAAAGTCAGAATAATATCCCAAGCCCAAGAGTATAGTGGGAAAGTTAGAAAAAAAAGTCTGTTTTGCTCATAGAGCTGTATTACATTTGTTAGGTTGTCTTTTTTTCATTTTTATGCATATTTTATTTGAATTCTTTTTTAAGCAAGTATACCATTAGAAATAAAATTAACATTGTTTTTGTCCTTTGGAGACAGGATTTTGCTATGCAGTTCAGGTTGGCCTTGAACTCATTTTATAGCCAGGCTAGCCTCAAATTCACAATGATCCTCCTGTCTCAGCCTCCCAAGTGCTGGGATTACAGGCCTTAACATTGTTTTGCTTAGCAGTTCACATTGGCAGTTTGTGGCAAAGCTCAGAAGTTGTTTTCTTAAGTACTCTTTCTTATGCCTTTAATACATTATCCTTTATCTTTCTCTGCCCCTGAAGTTTCCCTCAGTCTGTGACTGTGTTTCACAGAAATTCCTTGGAGAATTCCATGGTGTAGTGGTAGTTGTTGATGCTTCTAGATGATTATGAAGGCCAGACCAAAACATAAGAAACATACTTGCCTCTGGCTCTACAATTTTTGAACAATTTTGTTGGAAAGAAATTTTTCTCCCCCAGTACCGCAAAAAAAAAAAAAAAAGAGAGAGAAATTTTTCTCAAGATATTGACATACTCATTGCCAGACTTGTCATCAGACTTAGCAAAAACTGCAAAACACCAAGATTGGATTATACCTTTTAGGAAAATCTCGTTTTTATACTAACTGAAGATTTATCATGAAAATTGGTTAAATGTCCAAATTTTGAATTATTTTCACAAGTATAATGAAAGTAATCTGGTGCATGATTTATCATCACATAAAATCTTTTTAAAATTTTTCTGCATGTATAGCTCTAATACTGTCAGAAAGCTAAACAGAATTTAGAGAAATGGATGTAAAATTTTCAATTTTGGTAGAATTCTATAGTGTAAACATTTTGTATTTCTGCCTATTATGTTGCAAAGTACTGCATCTCTTATTGGTACTACTTGGGAGAAGTATGTAACAGTTTTCTCCTTTGAGTAAAGCATTTTTATACATTTTAATCTGTATCCTGTTTTTCTTTAGAGAAATTTATCGATTAGATTTATTCTGAAATGAGCGAAATTTTATTTGAAACAAAACATAAAAGATAAAATTTTGAGCCACCTTTTTAATTGTAAAGAGTATTCAGAGCCGGAGCATGCTCCGGAGCACTCAGGAGCACTCAGAAGGCTGAGGCAGGAGGATCATTGTAAGTTTGAGACGAGCCTGGGCTACAAAGTGAGCTCAAGGCCAGCCTGAACTGCACAACAAGACCCTGACTCAAAAAAAGAAAAAAAATAGAAGGATAGATAGATAGATAGATAGATAGATAGGGAGGGAGGGAAGGACATTCAGTCTGTTTGAACAGTTGGTGTTTGTGTTTAAAGTTTCCAGCCAAAACTGGTATCAGAGAATAATGCAATAACCTTAATTTTAATTTTCCTTGCTTGAGACTATCTTAAAGGTTCTTACTTAACTAGTGTAGTAAAAGAGAAAAACTGCATATATTCTGTCTGAGGAAAGCAGCATTTTCCTTAGTCCTATTTTAGTTAAAATGTTTTATGACATAAGAAAATGAAAATCCTTGTGAAGTAGCAGTGTGCTAGCTATGACTTTTATAATAATCACCTTTAGTAATGTTGCTTTTGTTATGTGAAGTCTTGAATAGGTACAAAACTAATATTTCCAGAACATCTTATACATATCACAAAGGAAATATAGTTCAAAATAGGCAGAATACTGTCCCAGTAGAAATATACTTTGAATTGACATGATAGTCATTTAGTAAACTTTTTGTATTCCATGTGTTACATTTTAGAAAAATGATAAAACTTTTATCTGGTCTCATGTTTTTCACAAACTTTAAAAGTTACTAGATTTTTAAAGAAAACTTAAAGTCCGCAGAAAGAAAATCTTTTATAAATAGTGGGATTCTTACTTAAGACCAAAAAAAAAAAAATCTGGTTAAAAAATAAGCATCCTAAAAGCAAAAAGCCCAAACATTTATTTCTACTAAAACCTGAATACTGAAAGGCACTTTTTATTGAGAACTGTATTTTCCTGTGGAAATTTGAATGTCAAAGGTATTTACATCTATGACATTATCTTTACCATTCACAGAATATGTAACCTTAGAGTGTGTTTAATTGAAAGATAAGCATACTTAACTGTAAAATAGATTGCTCTGTTAGGAGAAAGGACCTTTGGTTTGCTACTCCAATGTTTAACAACACTAATCTCTTCCACAGAATCTTCCTGTTACTCGCATTTTAGACAATCTCATGGAGATGAAGTCAAACCCTGTGAGTAGCATTTTACATTGAGCTTGTAAATTGTTGTGTCAAACTGACTAATAGGAAAGATGATAAAATAATATTTAGTTTATTGTGATCTTAATTATAATGGAATACGTAAGAGAAAGGAAAGAATCCATGGTTTCAGAGAGCTTTTTTTAACCATTATCACAGATAACTGGGAAGTGGTTTTCTCAGCTGCCAGAACCATTCTATCCAGTTCTGATCCACATTAAATATAGCTTCTATCCTGTACTTGTAAATAAATGTAAAATATCCTGATACATAAGTTTCTATGAATGAAAAATAACTAGTCTTGGGGGCTGGGGATATAGCTCAGTGGAATAAGCGTCTGCCTAGCAAGCGCAGGGTCCTGAGTTCGATCCCCAGTACTGCCAAAAAAAAAAAAAAAAAAAAGTGAAAAATAACTAGTCTTCTTATTTGACACAGTACAAAGATGAATAGTCTTATTTTAAGAAAACTAAATTAGAGGAATGCATGAAATAATTTTTAAATGAATATATTCAGATGATAGTAAATTCTCTTGGGCTGAAGATAATAAATTAAAAGAGAAATTGTCAGCTGAATAAACAAATGAATAAATATTTTTAACAAGTACTTAAAGAATAGGTTTCCAAACTCTTTTGACAACTGAAGAAAGGAACATAAAAATCCTCACAATCTGCTTCACCAAAAGTACTACCATGTTACCATGGTAACCAACAGGTGCTTATCTTCGTAAGAGTCTGGAATCAAGAAAAACAGCATGACCCTCTCCATGTCGAAACCCTAGTTTGAGTTGATCTGAATGAATCACCATAGAGTTGGCAGTGAGGACTTAACCGTTCCACACTTAAAAGAAAGATGAATGTGACTTTTTTTGTAATTGATAAAATGTAATTATAATAATAAGAAATTAACAAAAACAAATTTTAAAATTCATTCATGAGAAAATGAAGATACAATAAAAGTTCCCTAACAGGCCAATTGCTATTATGAAAGGAATGGGAGAATTATGTGTAATGATAAGCTAATAAGGCCCAGATGCTTCCATTTGAGAGTCAGTGTGAATAAGGTGATGTTTAATAAAGTAGTCGGCTTTATCACTGCATCCTAGCACGCACGGAGAAGAGATTCTTCTGAAAAGCCTCAGAAAAATGTAAATTTATTACTAATTTTCTGAAAGAATACAGCTTCATAAAAAGCAGTAAATTTCTGGACATTGTCCCCAACAGTAACAAAGGTTAAAAGTATGAGTAAATGCAAAAGCTTACACAGATGCCACACACATGAGGGCTGAAGACCATTCAGGATATCTGGCTCCTGTCCTTAGACCTGGTGTTGAGATGAAGAGTAAGGACGAGAGTAAAAGTTAACATTTATTGTACACTTATGAGCCTAGAACCATCTGAAGCATTGTTTTATCTATTGCATCATTTAATTTTCAGTAGAGCCTCCCAGTAGAGTACTATGATTATTACCCATTTTATAGATGAAGGAACTGAGGCACAATTGAGATCAGTCACCTTGCTCAAGGGTAAACAGTTAATAAATGGCAAGCATGGGATTTTAACTATGGGCCAAATTTGTTGTACCCTCACAGTAGTTTGATTAGGGTGAGAACCGTGACCTTCAGGAATCACAGACAATAGAGCTTAAAGAAACTTAAGTCGTTTCCAGAGTGGAGGTGAGGCAGCAAAGGAAGATGGACTTCCTGGTAGCAGAGTGGGGCCCAGAGACCTGCTGCTTCTGTGCTCCTGCCTAGTGCTTGCGCCAGCACACACACCCTTTCCGCAGCTCCTTCATAAACATGCAGGTAGCTAAGTCGTCTTGTTCAAATGTTTCTCCACATTGTAAAAGTTCATTTATCAGTTCTGTTGAGTATAACTGAAGGCATGTTACTACCTAACTTTTTAAGTAGAAAAAATGTTTTCTGGTTAGAAAGCATTTCTTCCTTCATCTGCTAGCTGAGGTAGCTGCCTGCGCTCTCGTAGCCATCCCTCTTCCCAGACAGGTTGGTGTGAGGCACTGAGGAGACTAGCACAGTGTACTAGGTGAGACCTGGCCGGTAACTTTGAGGTATCTCATCTCAAATGCTTCAGAATGTTGCAACTTAATTTTAGATGCATTTGTACCATTTATGTTATGTTCTCCTTTCATTTGTCCTAATTGAATAAATTGAAATTAAGGTAAGGTATCAAATAGGTTTCATCTTGCCTTGTAAGTCTGCCTGCTGGTGGTGGTGGTTCCTTGCAGCCAGCGTGGTTCCTTCATTTGGGTTTATTGAGACTGCTGTGATTGATCAGAGTAGCCACCATTGGGTGCGGATCGAATACCATATAATATGTTGGTGATTTACCAGGTTTTGGTGAGACCATTCATATGCCAGGGGTAAAACATGAGTTTCTTTGGCTGATTCTGCTATAGAAGAAAAAGGCAGTTTGGGAAGTAATTATATCAATTGTAGCGCAGTACTCTCCAACTCCTTTAATATCAAGACATTTCCAATTTAATAGAGGCAGCCCACTCTAATAAAAGTTTCCCATAGGAAAGGTTGTAAATGTGTATTAGGTATTCTGTATATTCAGTAAAATCATGGGCTTATAAAGATAAATCTGTAAAACAAAAGCTCTTAAGTACATTAGCTGTTTTCAGGAGTGTGGTACTTTTGAGAAGTGTGGTGATTAAGAGCTTGGGCAGTGACGTTAGACTGCCGGGTTCAAATACTGGAACTTCCCGTACTTAAATATGTGACCTTAGAGAAATCATAGCCTCCTGGTTCCCCAAACTTGGCCATCTGAAAAATGTGAATAATGATAGTGACTACCCGAAAGACTGGAGCTTGAGTAATTTCATGTAAAGCAATTACAGTTTAGCACATAGTAACTGCTCATTAAACTTTAGGGGCAGTGGTTATACACTCTGCAAAACTGATCACCCTCTAAAGAGAAATTCCATAGTCATGGCACAATCTGTTTCTTTTTTTTGAACAGGAAACTGATGACTATCGGTATTTTGATCCCAAAATGCTGCGAGGCAGTGACAGGTGAGCAGCTTTGTCATAACATGGTTTGTTGTGGGATTTCTCCCTGGGAATGAAATATTTTTTTTTAATTTCTAAAGAATGCTAATTATTACAAATTCAAACTACATAGAAAATTGGTTAAGGAAACAGCATGTATTGGAATATTGTAACTCAGAGATACTCACTGGTAATTATACATAGTTTTTAATCACATCGCTATAAGGAAAGTAATTCGCTAAATGTACTTCTGTGTGTATGTGTACTTGGAAGGAAAAACAACAAAGTAGTAAATGTGAGGAAGGAAATTTGGACAAGGTGTGTTTTAAAATGAATATTCTTATTGGACCAAACGAAAGAGGTTTATATTATACACCAGTGATTTACTTGTTTATGTTTTAATGTAACTGAGCTGAAATCCAAGTCCCTGGGAGCCATTACTGCAAAGACACTTTATGGCAATGAAGCAGTCTAAATTTCCGAATTTTATGACAGACAAGGCACAGTGGTGAAACACAGGCTGCACGTTACAGAAGAAAGGACAGGTGGAACGGGAGGGGCAGGCGTGCGCTTGCCTGTCCCTTACGTTCAGGATTTTTAGGGTTTCATGCTTGATCGACCCCGGGCTTTCACCTCATTGTGGGTATCCAGGACACTATTGGGGGTAATCAGGACTGTTACTAGTTTATTAAACTGTTTTGTAATTTTAAATGTATCTTTTCTGAGTTTGCCAGAAATACTTTGGCATAAGAAGCAGCTAATAACAGCTTATAGTTGGTAAGAAAATTTGGCAGCGTAAATTAGGGAAAGGAAGAATGAGCAGGACTACCCCTGGGTACAAGGGCTTTTCAGGAGTGATGAAAATGTTCTAGAATCAGAGCGTGGTGGCTATACGACTCTATAAATGTAGTAAAGACCGTTCAGTATACATGTCAGAACTGAGTTTTCATATCCTTTTTCTATATTCATAATTCTTGAGCTTACGTTATTTTCTTGCTTGAATGTACATAACAAGTACACATGCTTTGCTTCCTAGCAGCCTAGAAGTTTTAAATCTTGAATGTAGCAGATGCATGATAGGAGAAATAGTAGCATTGATGTGACAGGATAAGCTCAGAGTTCCATTTTTAATAGAACCTTCTCCTGAGCCTCCCCACAGTTAAACTTTTGGTATTAATAACTAGCAATACTGTGCTCTTCTGGTCTCCGCTCATCTGGGTCTGCTCTCAGAGGGGCCTAAGTGCTCGGCGGGAAGTCAAACACTTGGGTCGGGTGCGCTTCCAGCGCCTTCCGTGGCGTAGGTAGACAGGCTGTGAGAGGAAGGAAAGTGCAAGAGCCACGTGTAACCGCTGAGCAAGCGAGGGATTGCAGAAGCTCTTTCTTCTCAGTGATTTTCAAAAATCACTTTCGGGGGAAATCTAAGCTGTCCTTACAGATCTGACATGGAAACTTTGAAAAATGTCTTCAAGAAAGGTCTTTTACAGAAAGAAGTATTTTAAATACATAATAAAAATAATAGTTGACAGCAAAATTCAAATCCCTTTTCCTACTTTCCCTTTCCTTCTTTCACAGTAGTACATTTATTCAGTTTTTCTGCAAATGTAGATGCCCGCAGATTACGTGAATATTTTCAATGTGGTGAAAACTGAGTATTGTTTTCAATGTGGTGAAAACTTCCCACGAGAAATACCTGCTTCATCAGCTCACCTACATCCACACTGCCACTCTTCCTCATGGTAGCCACGTTCAAGCTTCTGAAATTATATTTCACAATTAATAAATCATCCTGTCCCCTTTTAGACATGAGGTAGCTACTTCTGGGTTCTTCCTCTGGAAAACTAAAGGACCCCACACTCTCCTCAGAGCCCAGAGGCAGGAGGAATTATAAATCTCTCTCTAGCGGTACTCACCAGTATATGAGAGTGTGCTTCCCATTTCTGTTTTACTTGTAATAAAAACCATGGGTGAAATTCTCAGTATAGTTTTTCTTTATTGCAGCTCAGTTCCGAGAAACAAAAATCCATTCCAAGAGGTAAGGTTTGTATAGACATTCTGTGCTCTTAGAAAAGAAAGATGATAAGTAACCGAGGCATCTTGAATACTTGTGTCATAAATAGGACTTTATTATGATTAATGCGCACTAATCTTGATAAATCCAATTCTTTACACCCATGATTTTTTAAGTTCTCAACAAATATATTTTCCTGAATTATAAATCTGTTTAAACATACAATATTTTAAATTTTAAAATGACAAAATTAACTCACAGAAAAAGGATTGCAATGAAAACTTCATGTGTTTGGACCTTCTAAAATTGTATTCCAAACATTTGTAAAGATGATTTGACTATATTTTTATTTGAAATACAAAGTGGCTTCTCAGTAAATAAATACTGTACAGAAAATAATATACTTGAAATTACATAAATGCTAGACTTTCTAATTTCCTATCTATAATAGATGCATATTTGAAAATGTCCTTCAGACAAAGCCGTTTGGATTTATTTGCTATTATTTCATTGAGTAATGTAAAGTTCCTTCTAAAGTTTCTGAAAAATCTTTTTTACCATTCAACAGACATTAAAATTTTAAATGTATATACTTCTTAGAAATAAGTTCTTAAGTAGCAAGTGGTTAGACTATAGCAATTGGCTAGCTAATATTTTTTACCTCAATTGGAGAATAAATTCCAGTTTAAATACATGTTGCTTGAAAGTTAAAATTCTATTTTCTATTCTTTCAACTTAACTATTTCTTTCTCTGTTTACATTTTTAGGCAATTGTTTTTGTGGTGGGTGGAGGCAACTATATTGAGTATCAAAACCTTGCTGACTACATAAAGGTACATTTAACCTTACTATTCTATTACTTGGTGGCTTCACATCTTTAGAGTTCATTCTCTGCTGGCTGTCCTGACCTTTGTGTTACTATTTTTTATAAGGCAGTTTCAAACTCTTGTGTATAGGCCATACGTAGTACACGTGCCTGTAGTCCCAGATGCTTGGGAGGCTGAAGTAGGAGGATGACTTGAGCCCAGGAGTTTAGCCAGTGAGGGCTACCAAAAATCTATCAAAACATGTGGAGGAAGTTAGTTGTGTGTGGTGGCACATGCCTGTAATCCTTGCTACTCAGAATGCTAAATCAAGAGGACCGCAAGTTCCAGGCCAGTCTGAGAAACTTAGCAAGAGACTGTCTCAGAATAAAATGTTTTTATAAAGGGGGGTGAGGAAGGTACAGCTCAATGGTAGAGGACTTACGTGGTTGTATGAAGCCCTAGGCTGAGATCTCCAGTACCAGAAAATGAATGAATGAAGTATAATTTGACAAAAACATTTAAAATGTAGGAGCAGCAGAATTAGCTTGTTGGAGTGATATTTTGTAATCTTCATTTATTCACTTAACATTAAGTAATGATCTTCACATCCTCACCTCATGCAGTCACATAGAACTTCAGTAGAGATGTGGTGTAACCTGAGAAAACATGTAGGCAAGCATCACAGAGCCCCCAAACTAATTAGTACGACTCTCAGGGTCCTCTCATTGGCACAGGACACACTTCACCTTTGGGCCATGAACCATCAGTACAAATGTAAGGTACTGCGGTGTCCTGTGCAAGAAGGGTTTTCTTAATACCCTCTGGTGCCATAGTCAAAATTAGGCTACATGATTAGGCTTCAAAGCAGAAACCAAGAAAACATGATAGAAACCAGTGCAAAAACATCTCTGTAAACAGTGGTGACAAACGAGTGCACGTTGCGCCCCCCCCCCCCAGTATTTTGATTCTGACACTGTATTAATAGCTCTTGGTACATTGTGTTTAGCTTTGGCCAAGGGTTCCCAGGGTTAGGGTTAGGGTTAGGTTGCAAGAGGAACACATATTTTGTACACTCCCACCCTTGGATAAATGTTTTAATCATTGGTCAGTCTTCAGCATCTTTTACAATATTTATGGCATAGAAAGAATAACACTACAATACTAATTACTTATGTAATTAAATAATTACATAAATTATATAATTAATTATGACTGAGGTGTAAGCATGAGTATAATTACTGCAGTTTACCAGATAACACAATGAAAACCCATTCTTAATTGTGCATAAACTCGTACTCTCTACCACAGAAAGTTGAGTTTCATAAAATATATTGATTCAGTGTTACAGTTACCACTAAAACCTAGTTCTGTCTGGTCAGTCACCTTCCACCAGAAAAACATCTTGAAGTTTTAATCAGTTTCCTAATTTTCTCATTCATATCCATGATACCAGGATTGTACCAGGAAGCAGTTGCGTTACAATGTAGATTAAGATGGTTATTAAATACATTAGATTCGTGGATTTTTTTCACCTTGCTTGAAAAAAAATTAGTTCTTGTTTATATACCAAATGTTGCATTTGACTGGGGAGAAATTACATTCTTTGAGCAATTGCAGACTTTTCCATAGCAGCTGCACCATTTTCCATTGCCACCAGCAGTTTGTGAGGGTCCTGACCTCTCCACATTGCCAGCACTTGTGACCTGACATCTTGATTATGGCCGTCTTGGTGCAAGTGAAATACTGTCTCACTGTGATTTTGATTCATATCTTTTCATTTACATACTGACATTTGTAAATTTCTGTAGAGAAATGTCTATTCAGATCCTTTGTCTTTTGAAGCAGAACCTTTCTATGTAGTTGTGGCTGGCCTCAAACTCACTGCAGTTCTCCTGCCTCAGCCTCCTGAGTGTGGAGCTAGGTGTGTACCATCACTCCTGGCTCCTTTGTCCATTTTAGGTTCTTTTGCCTCTGTATTAACTTGTAAAAATTCCTTATATAAGTCCACTATCAAACATGATTAATTTATAAATATTTTCTCTCTTCAGTTGCTTTTTTAAAAAATTCAAATGTTAATTTTGGTGAAATCTTTTTTTTTCTTTTATAGTTCATAATTTTGGTGTCTTATCTAACATAGGTATCTGTGCAACATCCAAGAACATAAAGATTTACCCCTAGAAATTTTATCATTTTGTTCTCACATTTTAGGTCTGTTACCTGAGTTAATTTTTGTATGTAGCAAAGTCAGGTCCAGCTTCGTTTCTTAAGTGGCCACCTTCTTCCAGTGCCATGTGTTGAAAGGATTATTCTTTTCCAGTTGAACAGCCTTGACAACCTCATTGAAAAGCAACCTTGTTAAAAATCAGATCACCATACATATGTGGGTTTATTTCTGAACTTTCAGTTCTATTCCACTGCGCTACCTAGGTCTGTCCTTGTGCCGGTACTATACTGTGCCAGTCATTATTGCTTTATAGTAAATTATAAAATCAGAACACAGGGGTCTTCCTACTTTATTCCTCTTGAAGATTTTTTTTTGCCTTTTAGGATCCTTTGTAATTCCATATGAATTTCATAACCTGCCAGTTTATACAAAGGCATAATTTGGTATCCTTAGAACTGTCTATAAAAATCATGTTGGAGTATTTTATTGTTAATAGTGATCCATGAACATGGGATGTTTTTCCATTAATCTGTGTCCTTTTTAATTTCTTTTGGCAATATTTTGTACTTTTCAGAGTATAAATTTTATAGTTCTTTTATTCATCTCCATGTATTTTGTATATTAATGTGAGGGTAAATTATTAATTTCATTTTGAAGTGTTCATTGCAGGTTATGTCTGTCACTTTTCTGTTGCTATAACAAATAGCTGAGGCTAGGTACATTACAAAGTGACAAATTTTATTTAGCTCACAGTTTTGGAGGCTGAAAGTCTAGGCCTCATCTGCTTAACCTTTGATGAGGGCACCTGTGACCATCAAAGCATGATGGATGGCATCATGAGGAATACATATAAGCGACAGTCATATGAGAAGACAGGCAGCCAGAGCCTCATGGTCCAGGGTTGCTCTCACAGAACCTGGCTGGGCTCCCAGGAAGCCCGCATTAGTTGCTTCCGAGGGCAGTTCCACTAGTAGTTGACTACTGGCCCCTACCTTTCAACATTACCACACTGGGAACCTCTCAGGGACACACTCAAAACAGTGCAAGTGAATAAGTGTCCAATTGATTTTTTAATGTTGATCTTATATCCTGCAGCCTTGCTAGCTTCAGTACTAAATAATTTTAGATTTTCATAATTGTCTATAGATTTGCCAATAAAAATCATACTTTTTCCTTTCTATCTGGAAAATGTATTTTCTTTTTCACCTACCTGCTCTGCTAAGAACCACCAGTACATGTTTGAATAGAAGAGACAAAATGAGACGCGTTTATCGTCTTCTCTCCCTGATCCTAGGGACGAGGCATCCACCCCGTATTTCACAACTAACCCCACTATGCTGCTGTGGGTGTCATACATGCCTTTTAGATCCATTAAATTTTGAGTACCTACTAAGCCCCCCACTTTGATTTTTCAAAGAGGCCTTTATTCCCTTTAATCTTATTGTTTCCTTCTAAATAACCTAGTCTTTTTCCTGCCATTCAGTCCAATTCAGAAGGAACTGAGCTAGTAATGCTATGACAGCTTCCCTCACATTATTAAGAACCCATCCCAGTTATAATATAAAACAAAACATGCTATGCCTCTAGGAGACATGTAGTACAGAAATAATGTGGCACTTGATTTATACTAGTCCATGACTCATCGGGCAAGTGGCACTTTTTGTTGGGATGACAAAATGCCACTATATTCCTGATTTATTTAGTAATGATATTAATATAACTCTTAATTTAACTGCTCACTTGTTAATTTAACTGCTCACTTGTTAATTACAAGTGTAGTTCATAAAGATAATGTGATTTTTTTTTTTTTCAAAACAGTGTCTCACTATGTAGTCAAGGCTGACCTTGAACTTAGCATGTAGCCCCGGCTGGCTTCAAACTCAAGACAGTCCTGCCTCAGCCACCTGAGTGCCAGGATTACTGGTTTGTGCCACCATGCCCAGCAAGTTAATTTGTTTTTATCAAAATATTTTCTATGCTTATATTGATGACCAAACATTTCTGTTCTGCAAATATACAAGGTACAAAAAGAAAAATAATGATGGATAATCTGATTAAGAAAGCTTATCAGGCTAATGAGGAAGGAAGGTGTGACTGCACAAGCAGAGGATGAATCTCAACTGGGCTGCTGCAACCCTTGGTCTGCTGCTTAACCCCAGACATTAAGGGAACACGGTGCTGACATTTGGCCAGACCTGAATGAGATATATACTGAGTCTGGTTCTTTCCTATGGCGCAAGATAGATCAGAGGCAACTTACACTAGCTTTAGTAGAACATATAAAGGCTGATGTTTGGCACTGGTTTTCTGTCACATTCTCTTGTATGTTGCTGTTTCTCCTGGCATGTAACCTGCTTTTTACCTCTGTGACCAGAGAGGTATACAAGACTTCTCCTTAAACAAGACTAGGGTCCCCTTAGGCCATTGTATCCAGCTGAAAATTATATACATCCTGTGCTACTGAGATAAGGTCCTGGGAGCTATCCTGGAAGTTTTGGGCACTGCTAATGCTCCCTGATTTCTTTCTATATACCATAACCTCTACCTGGATTAGTGGTTCATGTGAGTGTGTGCTGTGTAGCCTCCGGAACCCAATTGTATGGCCTTGTGTAGTTGCTGCAGTACCATCTCACTTTTAAAATGTGACTCATGTTTTATTTGTTCAGGACTTTTGTTTTCAATCAGTGATGTTTATATATCACAAAAAAATGTCTGCTTGTATTACAAAGCTATCATTCTTACGTTCTTTCTTTTCTGGTACCAGGAATTGAACTCAGGACCTCATGCTTGCAAAGCGGGCTCTGTGCCACTGAGCTAAATCCCCGCATTCTTGTGTTCTTGATGAATTATCAGATTACTTAATGGAATAATATGCACTTACGTTATAAAAGAATTCTCAGCTAGCATGGTGGCACATATCTGTAATCCCAGCTCTCCAGAGGCAGGAGGGTTGCCACAAGTTTGAGGCAGCCTGAACAACAGAGTGAAACTTGTCTCATGAATTTCCCTTCAAGTTACTATAAAGCATTTCAGCATAAAGGACTTACCAAATTCTAGTCAAGAGCCGGGCACGGGGGTGCACACCTGTAATCTCAGCACTTGGGAGGCTGAGGCAGGAGGATCGTACGTTGAGACCCACCTGGGCTACAAAGTGAGCTCAAGGCCAGCCTGAACTGCATACAGAGACCCAATCTCAAAAAGAAAAAAAAAATTCTAGTGAAGAGGTTTTGACTTGTGATTGGGTTCCAGCATTCTGTCAATCAGAAATAGTATTTATAGATTTACAAAATGGAATGGGATATATTCACATATAAATACTGCACTGCACAAGTGAGATTGAAATGATAGTCCGTGCTTCTGCATTCTGTTTTTGGCCTAACAACTATATTCTCTAAGTAGCTCAAAGCCTATGTTGAAGAACATTGATTTTATAGTTAATTGTTGTCCATATGAAATGTGACAGTTATCAGATTCCTTTTTATAAGAAATAGACCCAATAGTGTGTCAAACTTTATTAATTTTTGAAGAAAAAGGCATTCTTATGCCTATTTCACCTGTTATTCTTTATTTCATGTGATTTTAGGATACACTCGTACACTAAAATCTGCCACCCCCAAAAAAAGACCTTTACTAGTAGCCCCCCAAAACAAAAAAATGTAGCAGGTTAGTATGTTTTCGTAGAGATATGGAAGACATTTCTTGTTATTTGTGCCTGAATTCTGTCTTGACTCTTGCAGGGGAAGCAAGGCAAACACATTTTGTACGGCTGCAGTGAGCTTTTCAATGCTGCGCAATTCATGAGACAGGTAAAGTACACCTTTCCAGTCTGTTCTTTTGACATAATCCAAGTTGCTGTGAAGTTTTCTAAAGAGAGGAAGGAGTCTTTATCCATCCAGAACAGCTAAAACCAAAAGCCACACAGCTGTTAAAAGTTTTGGCATCTAACGTTCTTCTTACCCCACTTTAAAGTTGGAGTAGTGTAGTGGGTGGGGCAGGACTGAAGTCAGCACTTCCCTGCGTGCTGCTCACGTCTTCGCTTTGCCACACACGTACATATAACGTTGTTGGGCAATAGTGTGGTTTTGTGTGGGGGTTTGTTTTTTGTGGTACTGAGAATTGAACTCGGCACTTTCTTTCTTGGTTAGGTTACCGGAGAATCTCAATTTTCTTCATCTTTTTAATGAATCAGATGTTGTCTTATAAGTTTTCTCAATTTTTTTTTTCCTATTTCATCCATTTCCACCCTTTATGATATTTTTCATGCTGATCAATGTTTTCAAGCTTCCTAGCATGGAATCTCACTTATTAACTACAGTTCTTTCCTCAAATACCCATTTAAAGCAGTAAATTTCCTTGCAGATATTTTAATAGCATTCTACAAATTTGTGTGTGTTAAATTATCATTCAGTTTGAAATATTTTGTAATTTGTGATCTGTTCATTAGCCCAAGTATTTTTAGGTCTATTATTGTTAAATATTCCACAGTTTTCTAAATGCCTCTTAGCTTCCTTATAGTCATACAATATACTTCACATAATTTCACTGTTTTTGTAATTCCTTTTATGGCCTTTATGGCCAGCACTAAAATAAAAAAATGATCTTCTTCAGAAGTTGAGTATAAAGTTCTATAAATAATCATTTTGGTCAGGCTGATAGGATTATTCAAATTCTCTGCCTTTATTTGTTTGGGGGAGCAGTTTTGTTTTGTAGTGGGAGATCTACTCTGTAATCTGCTGAAAGAATGACATTAAAATTGCCAACTAGGATTGTGGAATTCTTTTTTCCTTTAGTTCTATCAATTTCTGCCTTTCGTACTTTGGAGCTGTTACTAGGTATGTACATACATGATTTATCATCTCCCAAAGGGACACTTCTACTAGTGAGTTTCCCTAATTTCCTTTTGTACAAAAATTCTTTAATTTCACCTTTATTCTCAAATGTTATTTTTTTTCCTAAAGACTTCCAGATTAAAAAAAAAAAAAAAGACTTCCAGATTGACAGTTTTTCAATGCTATGAAGCTGTTCTACTGTCCTCTGGCCTCCTTTTTTTTGTGATAGTAGTCATTCAAATTCATTATAACTATAATGTACCATTTCTCTGTCTTATATCCAGGTTTTCCTTCAAGATTTTAATGTATCTTTGTATGCTTTTTGTGAATTTATATTGCTTAGGAAACACTTGAGCTTTCTTTATCTTCACCAAATTTAGGGAATTTTCAACCGTTACTTCCTTAAATATTTTAGGCTTGGTTTTCTTACTGCTTCACATACCATACCCCACATAATGATGCTTGTGGTCAATGGCTGATCACATCTGTGACATACAGGGATGGTTCCATAGGGTGAAATGAAGCAGAAGCTGATGCTGCTGAAGCCACCATGGTGCAGCGCGTTACTCATATGTCTGGGGTGCTGCTGGTATAAACAAACCTGGTGTGCTCACTGCCATTCATATAGAAATTGAGCAGTATGGTTATGTATAATATGTGCTACTGTGTACATTTGTAAAAATTAGGGTTACCTAGACATGCAGTGTCTATAAAGTCCGTAGTAACATGTAGTAGTGTCCTCAAGCCTCATGTGCACTCCTCCGCCTCACCCCAAGCAACTTGGAGTGTTGCAAGCTCCACCCTGCCTTCCATGCTAACCCTAGACAGGAATATAACTTTTATCTTGTATGTTACCTTCAGTGTGCTTTTCCTATTGTTAGATACACAAATAGTTAACTATGATGATACAGTAGTCTATAACTCTGTGTAATATCCTGCATGTAGCCTAGGAGCAGTGGCTGTGCACATGACCTCGGCATGCTGTGGGCTGTACCACTAGGGTTTGTCTAAGTTCACACTGGTGTCTCATGGTAACGAAATCAGCTAATCTTGAATTTCTCAGAAAGTAGCTCCATTATTAAGTAGCACATAACTGTATATTGGATTTATATATTGTCCCACAAATCCCTGAGGATACTATTTTCTCTGCTGATACCTATCTTTTCCTTCCACTTACCTTTTCCTACCTGGAGAGTATATTTTCTTTTACTGCATTGAAACTGCTTAGAGCTGTTTTAAACCTTGTTAATTACAAACATGGTGATCTCCCTGTCCGCCACCCTTGGTCATCTCTGGAGAATGATCACATTTTCTTTTTGCTTCATATAATGACTAATTTTACATTGTATCCTCAGAGTTATAGATTTACTTTTTGGAGACTGAATTCCTTTTCTCTAGAGTTGATTTAGGGTTTATTGGGCACTTGCCTTCGTTAGACTCAAACTGTATTTTTTGAGCAAGAGCTCAAATGTCTTTCTTTTTTTTTTTTTTTTGTCATTTTGAGACAGGGTCTCACTATGCAGTTCAGGCTGGCCTTGAGCTCACTTTGTAGCCCGGGCTGGTCTCACACTCACAACGATCCTCCTGCCTCAGCCTCCTGAGTGCTGGGATAACAGGCATGCACCACCATGCCAGGCCAAATACCACTTTCTAGTCTCACGCATTCTAGAGTGGTTCAAGTTTCATGATAAATTAAAGAAAAGTCTGCATGTAAAATGTAAGGCTCTCTCATGCTGTCCTTCCTTCCCGGGACTCCGCTGCCCTTCCAGTAGTTGCCTTAAACACTCCTCAGACTCTGCAGACAAGAAAGACTGCAGTTTTATGGCGTGGTCCCAGCTGCCCCGTGCAACACCATCTGTGGCCTGTCTTCGGACTGAGAGCCCAAGGCAGGCAGCCAGCCAGTGCTCCGCCCTCCTTCCAAGGGCTGGCTCTCCCGCGGACGCTGCTTGCTTTCATCTGCTCTCTGCTACCTTGGATAGTTGATTTGTACATTTTGTTTAATGTTTATAGTTGCTCTCTCTGGAAACATTCGTCCAATAGGAGTTTACCCAGCCTTCCAGAAATAAAAGCCTTAGCTGGGAATGTAGCTCAGTGGTAGAACACTTGCCTAGTATGTATGAGGTCCCAGCTTCAATCCCTAGTACCACAAAAAAAAACAGAAATAAAAGCCTTTTCTTCTTTTAATGATCTTTTAGAAATATAAATGTGTGAAGAAAACTATCCACAGTGAAGTCACTTATGACAATTCTTTCTACATTTTCCAACTGTTAACATTAATTAAATTAAAATTTGTTATCCTAGGAATGTAGTAAATAAAAAGCGTATATTTTACTGTGATGAAAGTGAATTTCTTAGGTTGTCTACAAATATACTTGCATACATAAGCCTCCTTTTGTAATTTTCAAAAAGAAATTTATATGTATAACTTTGTTTTGTTTTAGCTATCACAACTTGGACAGAAATAGTGCAGAAGAACCTAAATATGAGAATCTACCTGGAAGTTGGATAAATGTAAAAAGTCAAAAGAGCCAGATATTTCCCTCTCCATAACAATGTTCTAATACTGAAACTTAAGATTTATTAATTTTTAAGGAAATTCTATACTTAATATAATGTATACTGATCAAAAGAATAAAGTATTTCAGAAATGTAACTGTAACATCGTTCTTGCTCCTGTTATGTTTGACAAACGTCAGAGTACTTTAAAGCTCTATTTTGCCAGGGAAATAGCTCAGTGGCACAAGCGCCTGCCTGCAAGAGGAGGGTCTTGAGTTCGATTCCTGGTACAAAAAAAGACTCAGTCTCTAAAGCTGTATCTCAGTGGTGGTGAACCTATGGTATGTATGCCACAGTGGACTGTTTATCATTGGAAGGTCTAAAAGGTTCACCATCACTGCTCTGTCCAATCATATTAAAATATTAATATAATAACTAATAGGTTATGATTGAAGCTGGTGAAAGGTTAAGGTCATCTTACATAAATATTACTTCATAGTTTCATGAATCCCCTACTTAACATTTTAATCATAAAACTACTTTCTTAGTCCATTAGTTTGCCAGATTGCTTTGATTCGAAAACTAATGTCTTTTCCCTCTCTAGCACATCCATGGATATTCTTCAATAAACTTTCTCCTTTGTATGATGTTGACAGAACAAAACATGATTTGCAATGGACAAATACAAAACATTCATCACCTAAAGTTCTAAATAGTAAAAGTAAGTGTTAAATTTGATTCTAAGCTTCTTCATAGGCAGCACTAACAAGGAATTTTCATGAATCATGCCTTCATCAATTCGCTTTAATATAGGCACAAATAAGTAATCGAGTTATTAAAGTTCAGCACCAATGATTATAACCTAGACTGACTTACGTCAAATGTAGCGAAACACACACCTTGGGCTGAAAAGGGGAGGTTCTGAGTAAGCATAGGTGGGAAGCAGAGGCTCGGAGCCAGCACAGAACTTGAAGGCACACTCCGTGAACTCACCCGCTAACTCCAGTGACCTGCAGTCCGCATCACTGAGCACATGGTGCTTGGAAGCACACATGGAACGTTTTAGAAATCTGACGTTGCCCTTGGGAAGAGCAAATGACAGAAATCATTTTGAGCATGTTCACATCATCACTGAAGTTAAAAATCAGTAACAGATTTCCAGGCCATGTTGGAAAATAGAGATGTGGTTCCAAATAACCCATCAAGTTACAAATTAGAAAATATTTTTAAATGAACAGACAGCCACAAAAGTGCTACATATTAAAATGTACTGATACAACTAATGAAAAGTTTAAGACATTAAAGTTCAAAAGAAAATTTTAAAAGGTTGAGAATTAAGTACCTGCCATGGTTTGGCTGTGGTTTGTCCCCAGAGGATTCCTGTGTTGGAAGCTGAATCCTCTGGTGACACTGAGAGATGCTGGACCTAGGAGTGGGACTGGCCAAAGGCCTGGGGGTACTGCCCTAGGGAGTTACTTGTGGGATCCCTGCTTATGTATCACAGGAGGATCATTAGGAATGAGACAGCCTGACCCCCTGAATTGCTCTTGAGGTTCTCCCACCATGACAGCTCCTCCTCACACACACCTGCCTTTGTGACACCATCTCTAAAGAGGCCTTTACCCAAGCAAAACCACTGCCAGTACCAATACCATGCCACCGACCCTCTAAAACGATGAGCCAAATGAGCCTCTTTATTTTGAGAGGGTGGGTGGGTACCAGGAATCAAACTCAGGACCTTGTGCCAAGCAGGGGTTGTGCCGCTGAGCTATATCCCTGGCCCCATCCTCTGCTTTTTAAAGAACACAGCCTCAGGTATTAACTACAGCTACAGCATAGTAAACAGAAAGCAGACTGATACAGTATCCGCAATGAGATGTAAGAATAATAGTAAAATCAGTGTGAAAAAAGCAGAAATTGATGCAACAGAATCAGTGGTAGAGTGAACTGAACTGTGGCCCCTCAAAATTCATATGTGAGAGCTATAACCCCCCACGTGACTGTATTTACAGATAGGGCCTTGGAGAAGGTCATTCAGGTTAAATGAGGTCAAAGGAGTGGGGTATTAATCCTGTGGGCCTGAGGTAAGAGGAAGAAATTTCGGAGAGCACTGCACAGAGGAAAGGTCATGTAAGGACATGGCCAGAAGTGGACGCTGCAAGCCAGGAAGAGAAGCTTCACCAGAAGCCACAGTGTTGGCCCTTTGATCTTGGACTTCTGTCCTCCAGAAAGGAGAGAAAATAATAGTTCTTTAACCAGTCTGTGGTATCTTGTTATGGGAACCTGAGTTGAGAAGTATAGAAAAGAATAAGCTTGTAATGGAATTAATGAATAAGAAAGTGAAAAGACACAAAATCCCAATATGAGAATAGATAAGCCATTACTAATAGTATTGCAGGCATCAGATAACGACAGTGCAGCCACTGATTTCAGCCACCTTGGAACCAGGTTTACCTTCCCACTAAAAATAATTTCAAGATTAGATAAAGTACATGAAACAACAGTTTTTAAGATGCTAGACCGCAAAAAAGAACAGTCCTTAACTGGACCACAGGACAAGAAGGGAACTCCCAAGTGGAGACTTGTCTCCCTTAGTCGGGGAGACCATTCTGGGTGTTCAGGGAGATGATCATAGCTTTCCATGGACAGTATCGGAGGAAAAGTGTGATGGTTATGGCTTTTGCAAGGGGAACAGTACAATACAGCACACATTTTACAAGACTGTAGTAGTCACCCGAAGAATCATACAAATAGTGCAGGATATCTGCTCACACACTAAAGACCGAAGAACCCAGCTGAGGGCCTGGATCCCACAGTAATATCCTGCGTGCATCCAGCTGAAGACCTAGAGCCCATGGCAGTGCCCCCCACAACTCCAGCTGGAGGCCAAGAGCTCATGACAATGTCTCATGCAGGCCTGCTTCACAGATCTCACTGGGAAGACCCCAAGGTCAGTGGTGGAAGCTAGAAAGTCTGCCAGCAGGATGAAGGATCTGTGCTAGTGGGCTGAGGGATCTGAACTGGAGCCAGGAAGTGATGCTGAAAGAATCAGAGGTCCCCTGAAAGGTACCACAGACATCCTCAGCAACAGTGAGGTCCTGAGCTCCTCCAAGAATAGCCAAGTTCATCAGGAAAGCCAGTATGACAAGGTCCTCCAGCAGAACAGCCCAAGAGAACCCGCAGCTCCGTAACAGCTTGCAAACAGCTTTCTAACAGCCTCTATCAGCTCCCAACGGCCTCTGTTTCCTTTCCAGTTCTGCCTCTGATGCTGCTGGCAAAAATCCTCTGGTGGGCCTCCCACACCAACACCATGCTAACTCAGTTCAGCTGGGTGTTACAAGTTGACCACCGGTTGTCAATCCACCACAATCCACCCCTGTCAACTTGATAATAATACACATTTCCTTAATCCAGTCTCTAGTGGCAGATTTGTGAAAAGTTAACCTATCTTAGTCTTTTCAGCTTTACATTAATATAACAATGACATATGTACAGTTTTTTTGGCACTCATTCCGGCACCAAAAACATTTAAAGGGTGACCACAATTCAAAGTTATAACACAATACTTTAACGTGATTACAAACATATATAAACAACATAAAAACATATTGAAAGAACTATTACAACCACAGTCCTTGCTTTCCATTAACTTTCACGACACAATGGCAAGACTAAACAGGGATCTCTTGCGGTGTCAGTACACTCTTGTCTCCAGGTGAAAGGCTTCAGTTCATTTGTTCATTGTCCTGTTCTTAACAACATTCTCCTCTCTTTCATCCTTGCAACCCAAAGCTCCATTAGATCCTCCCCTCTGGCCAAATGTTTCATATTACCCTGCTGGCTCTTCGCTCTTAATTTCAAACATACATCTGACCAAAAGCTCTGAACAGCAGCCATGCCACCGTCCCAACAGTAGACTGCACTGAAATTTTGCTTTTTCCAACTAGGCAATATATCTAAATACAAGCAAAATACAGACCAAATTTCTGCCCAAGCACAATATCGTACCTGGGATCCAGCAGCCAGTGCAGTCCTCCGCAGTGGAAGCCTCCTGAACTTCAACTTAACTGGCAGCATTTCCTCAGTACTCTGGTTTTCCAGGTTCCAACCAGTCTTCAATATCATTTATAGCCTACAGGGGTTGCCTCTTTGGCCAGTCTCTCAAAACTTTTCCAAATTAATTGCAAAGGTTCTTAAGCCACAGGCAGCATCACAGTATTGTATATATGTAATTGTTAATGTAAATCTGAAAAGGCTAAGATACGTTCTTTTAAATCTGCCACTGGAGACTATAAGGAAATGTGCATGGTCATCAAGTTGACCAGGGGTGGACTGTGGTACACTGACAGCCGATGGTCAACTTGTAACCCCCAGCTGAACTGAGCGTGGTGCTGGGTGTGGGAGGCCACCTGGGGACTGTTGCTGGTAGCATAAGAGGTGGAACTGGAGAAGCTGTCGGGAGGCTATTGGGAGCTACTTGGAATCTGTTAGGGAGCTTTAGTTCTCTTGGGCTATTCCTGGAGGAAGAACTCAGGCCCTCATTGTCACTAAGGAGGGCTGTGGTATTTTTCAGGGGAGCTCTGGTTCTTACTTTGAGAATTGATTCCTGGCTCCAATTCAGATCCCTCAGCCCACTAGCACAGATCCCTCAGCCCACTGGTACAGACTTTCTAGCTTCCACCACTGACCTTTGGGCCTTCCCAGTGAGATCTGTGAAACAGGCCTGCATGAGACACTGTCATGGGCTATAGACCTCCAGCTGGACTCATGGGAGGCATTGTTACAGGCTCTAGGTCTTCAGCTGGACTCATGCAGGACATTATTGTGGAATCTATGCCCTCAGCTAGGTTCTTTGGTATTTAGTGTGTGGACAGATTTCCTGCACTCTCTTTGTATATGACTCTTTATTATAAATAATCTTAAAATTAAGTGTCCTGTATTGTATTGTTCCCCTTGCAAATCCCCAAACTACAACCAGAGGGCTACACAGAACTCTGGAGCTCAGCACAGGGTCCTCTGTTACTCAGTGGAATACTTTTTAGTGTGTGTAAGGGAAGAAATTACCTAAGGCTTGGAAAAGAAGAATTAGAACAGTCCTCAGAGCCACATAGGTCAGGAACCAAAGAGAATAGAAAAACTAATCATTCACAGGGAAATACACACAGAGCCTCTGTCTCTGTCTGTCTGTCTGTCTGTCTCTCTCTCTTTTTCTCTCTTTCCCTCCCTCCCTTAAAAATGAGGGGGAAACAGTCCTAGACAAGCAGTGGTATGGTCCTGCCTAATAAAGCTTAAGAGCAGTGCCTCCAAAGATCCAACCAAGTAACTTTACCGTGTCCCACACCAAAGCTCAAGAATATGGGAACATTCTTATAAAAATATCCAGCACCCAACAAGGTGAAATTTGAATTTGAAATTAAAATCAGAAATGCAAAGCAATGGAAAAATTGAACCCATGAAGAGGATAAAAAAACTATTTAAACACAATCAAAAATATCACAGATGCTGTAATTAGTAGATGAGGACATTCACTTATAATAGTTCTATATGTTTGAGAAGCGAGGGGGAAGAACTTGGATGAAAGTGAAGACCTATTTCAAACTTCTAAAGACAAAACCTACAATGCCTGTATTAGTACTTACTAGTGCTGTAACAAATTACCACAAATCTGGTGACTTAAAGCACCATACACTTCTTATCTTACTGTTCTAGAAGTCAGAAATCCGATTTGGGTCTGCGTGGAATTAAATCAGAATGGGCAGGGCTCCCTGCCTTTCCACCTTCTAGGGGCTGTAGTCATCCTTGGCTCAAGGCCCCTTCTGTCTTGTAAGCCAGCCCTGCTTACAAGATGGTGTCTTTGTCACATCACATCACTCTGACACTATGTCTCCCTCCTCCCATGTGTTAAGAACCTTTGTGACTAAATTGGGCCTACCAGACTAATCTAGGATAATCTCTATAAAAACACTCCATCCAAAATCAGCAGCACTCCTTTCAAGTGCATTCAGAACACTGACTAAAATATACCATATTCTGAAACCTTAAAAAGGTCTCAGTGAATTTTAAATGGGCTCACATTTTAAAATAAACCATTGGCAGCAATCTGGAACAGAGTTGTCACAGATGGTGCCGGAACAGACAGAGGGTCCAGACAGAGATTGCCATGCTAACTGGGGAGTTCTTTTAGGGTCAGCACCTAAAAGAAGAAAGAATCTGTCACCACCAAGGCCCAGTTGACCTTCATACTTCTGAATCATAGTGCAGTTGTAGGTCCTTCACGCCCCTTGCCAAGGAGTAACTGGTACAGCTGCTGTACGCTCCCAGAAGCAGGTATGACTTCGGAGGACTCCCTCAGAACTGGACCAAGCCATAGAACGGAAAGTATGATCCAACGTGTACCTCGGTTGAGTACAACAGGGAAGGAAGGGAGGTGAGGAATTACAATGAAGAGAAGGGGTGGGGCCTCGTTCACCCCACTTCCCTACAAAACAAAGGCCATGATATCTCAAAGTGACTAAAACTGTTCATGCCCAGATCTTCAGGAGAGAATGTTGCATGGAGACCAGAAGACTAATGCAAGTGTTGAGCTGCTGAGGAGAATAAAGCAACGTCCCTGTTTCCTGTAATGGAGATGTTAATAACCACAGTGGAACCTTGGTTCACAAACTTCTTTCCATGATTCTGGTCCCAAACTGAAATGGATGAGAACTGAATCTTGATTTTGATTCAATTTGTGACCAGAACTATGGAAAGAATTAAGTTCATGAACCTAGCACCACTGTATTGAACATTACCTCAGAAAATTTTTATGGGGTGAAAATTATGCAAAAGACAAAAGGTCTCTTCATGTCTTCACATTTAGAAAGAAGTTGGGAAGAAAGAGCCATATCAATAAATACAGTTTTTTTCAAGGTTACCTTAACTTTGCATAAGCACTTCGTCTTGTAGGTATTTTTAAGGCCATTATTAGGCTCTATAAGGTTTTTGAGCCTTATAAAAAAAAGTGTGCCAGTGGGAAAACCTTGACCTTTCTCAGATTGTCCACAGCCTGGCCCTGTCTGTGCTGGAGTGGGTCACCCAGCCTGGCCACACCCAGTACTGCCACTCTTCAGGCAGGGCAGGTCAGCAAGCGTAAAGCAGCAAGCTCAAAGTGTGTCTGATTCAGAAATCTGCCTCCTAACAGTGATTCTCCTTGCAGTTGATGCCTGCTCTGGAATGTTCAGTGGGGATGGAGGCCCATAGGAGAGGGGGCTGCTCTGCCAGGTAAATGTATAAAAGTTCTACCAAGAGAGTCCCCCAAGTGGCAGGGCAGTGAGCAGTGGCAGCTCAGCTTCTCCAGGACAAAGTGTCCAGAATCTAGAAAGCAATAGCTTGGTGAGGAATCAAAGTGAGCAGGGGTTACCCGAGAACCGGGGGGGGGGGGGGACCTGAGAGAGAAAATAGGACAAAGTGAAACAGAGGGAACAGCGCACACTGTGAGGGAGAGACTGCACAGTGCTGCTGACTGGCTGGCTAGCCACCAGCCGGGAGCCAAAGTGAAACCAACGGCTTCTCTGCTCAGGGAGAACCCGAGAACTGCTTCGAGACTGAAAGAATCGTGGGCAGTTAGAACCAGCAAGGGGAAAGTGGGATGCTGCTTCTACAGCAGCCTTCCACAGTCAGCAGTTGATGAGCAACCTTGGTACAGCGCCTGCAGCCACAACCGCAGATCAAGAGCTGGAAGGGACACCGCTGTAGGGGAAAAGCTGTTTCTGAACCTGGGCTCCAGTGCAGCTCCTTAGCCCCAAACGCTGCACACTGCCAGGTTCCCAGAGTGAATGAGGGACAGACAGCCACCAGAGACAGCCAGCAGTTGGAGAGCAGCTGGGGCAGGGGTGTCCCTCTGTGGAGCAGGGGCTGGTGCACACAGACTCGACTCCTGTGATCAGAGGCCAGGTTCAGCCCGAGTTACACAGGCTTAGAAGCTCACGTGGGCACCATTGTCTTGTAAACGGACATCTGCACCCAGCACCATTCTAGGGGTGGACTGCCACCTTGACTTCCGGCATGAACAGGGACACACCCTAGCTTGAACTCTGCTCCTTCACTTTAGGCTGAGGAAAAGAGCCACACATCCAAAAGAATTTTCTTTTATTATTTTTATTCATATTATGTTTTCATTTAATTTTTGTGTTATTCTTTGCTCTTTCCTCCTCCTGTACATTTCCCCACACTCCTCCCGTTATTTTACCATTTCTCTTTGATGAGCATATCCGCAGGTGTTTCTCCTCCTCTCGCCCTTTTTCTCCCGATATAGTTTAGAGGGTAAGGGAATCCCCCCTTGTCATTTTATAGCCTTCCTGTTTTTGTGCTTATGTCTCTGCCTGACTTCTTTCTCTTGTGTCTTATTCATTCTTGGTTTTTCTTTTTCTTTCCTTTCCCCCTTTTCATTTGTCTCCCTTTAACTTTTTCTCTAATATTTGTATCAGTCGTAGAATCTTTTCCATCCCCATTTTTCACTACCAGTTTTGTGCCATTTTTCCTGTTATCCGCTTCTAAATATATGATGTACCCTTGCTATCATTAGGGTCCTTTGCCCATCTTTAATTTTTATTTATTATTCGAACTTAGGACCTTGCGCTTGCCAGGCAGGTGCTGTGCCACTGAGCTAAATCCCTGGCAGAAGACTTTTTTCTAAAAAAAAATAATAACAAAGACAAAAACAAAACAACACAAAAACAATAGATGATACAGAATTTCAAAACAAGATGATAGGAAATTAACAGTGGTTGTTGTATTACATATTGTTACCTTCAACAAAGTTACTCAGATTACTACATGTAAGAATGCAAGATTGATCAAAGAGAGTAAAAAGTAATAGAAATATGTACTGAAATACATTGTATCACAAAATGTACAGTTATTGCTAATTAAAATTTTTAAAAAGTTTATTTCTAAGACTATTGCTTACTGTAAAAGAAATCAGATAATAAAGTTAAAATGAAGTTTCTCAAAAAAAAAGTAATAGAAGAAAACATTAGAAATGATACAGAGCTTCTCTAAACAAGACAGTAGGAATTCAGCAATGGCTGTTATATCGCATATTGTCTTCAAATTGGTTGTTCAGATTACCAGACTTAAGCATGCAAAATTGGTCAAGAAAAAAATGTAAGCATTACCTGTTCCTTTCAATAAACCAACAGACATCAGCAGTATAATTATCCCAGCTATGCATGTATATACATATATATTTTTTCCTTCTTTCTTTTCTCCTTTCCTTCATCCCAGTTGTTCCATCCCTTTGAGGAATTTCTTTCCCTTTCACAGTATCTATAGTACCTTTTGGGTTTTATATACTCTTTCAGGTTCTTACACTAGGAAGATAATACAGTGTTTACACTTGTGGGTGTGATTTATTTCACTTATGAGTGTGGTCTCTAGTTGCATCCATTTACCTATAAAAGCCTTGAGTTTATCTTTCTTTATAGCTGAGTAATGCTCCATTGTATAAAACCACCACATCTTTTCAATGCATTCCTCAGTTGATGGATATTTGAGCTGCTGCCAAGATTTAGCTATTACAAATTGTGCTGCTATAATAATGGCTGCACATATATTGCCATTATATGATGTTTTGAGTTTTTTTGGAAAAATATCCACAAGGGGAATAGCGGGATAAGTGGAACTTCTGATCCTAGTTTTGTGAGGAATCTTTACACTGATTTTCACAGTGGCTTCACCTGTCTACCCTCTCACCAACAATGGAAAAGGGTTCCTTTCCCCACAGCCCCTCTGGCATTTGTTATTGGTTGATTTCTTGATGATAGCCATTCTTTCTGGAGTGAGATGGAATCTCAGTGTTGTCTTAATTTGCATTTCCTGAATGAGCAATGATATTAAACATTTTTTCATATATTTATTTGCCATTTGTATTTCTTCATCTGAGAAATGTGTGTTCATCTCAGATGCCCACTTTTGGATTGGGTCTTTGAAATTTGGGAGCCTAATTTTTTTTAATTCTTCATCTATCTAGATAGAAGTCCTTTATCAGAGGAGCAGTTGGCTGAAATTTTTTCCAAATTCATGGGTTTTCTTTTTACACTGTTGGTGATTTCTTTTGATGTGCAAAATCTTTTCAATAAGATGAGATCCCAGTTGTTGATTCTTTGAAGTATTTCCCATGCAGTTTGGTTTTTGTTCATGAACTCTCTGCCTACCCCTATGTCTTCAAGATTTTGACCTATTTTCTCTTCCAGTAGATTTAGTGTTTCTGCTTTAATATTTAGATCTTTGACCCATTTTGACTATAGTTTAGTGCATGGTGAAAGACATGGGTGTGGTTTTAGTCTTCAGCATGTGGAAAGCAGTTTATCCAGTACCATTTGTTAAAGAGGCTATCTTTCTTCCAGTTAACACATTTGGCCCCTTTGTCAAAGATAAGGTGGCTAAGTGTCTTTGTAGTTGCGTCTGCATCTTCTAGTTTGTTCCATTGATCTTCAGGTCTGTTTTTTTTTTTTTTTGGCCAGTACCATGATGATTTTATCACAGTAGCTTTGTCATATAATATCAAGTCAAGGATTGTGATGCCTCCTGCCTTTCCTTTGTTGCCCAGCATTGCTATTTTAGGCCTTTTCTGGTTCCAGATGAATTTTATGAATGTCTTCTCTAGATTTGTGAGATATACTAATGGTATTTTAATTGGGATTGCATTGAATCTGTACAGTTTTGGGAGTATGGCCATTTTCACAATGTTGGTTCTTCCATCCATGAGCAAGGGATATCTTTCCATTTTCTGAAGTTTTCTTCAATCTTTTTCAGTGTACTATAATTTTCATTATATAGCTCTTTTACTTTTTTTCATTGTATAGATTTAACAATCTTTTTGTTAGATTGATTCCTAAGTATTTCATTTTTTTGGATAGTATTGTAAAAGGTGTGGTTTCCCTAATTATTCTGTGTGCTTGTTGTTTGTGTACAAGAATGCTATTGATTTTTGCATATTGACTTTCTGTCCAGCTATGCTACTAAATTTGGTTATTAAATCTACAATTCTTTTGGTAGAGTTTTTAGGGTCTTCTATGTAGAGTATCATGTCATCTGTGAATAATGATAATTTCATTTCTTCCTTTCCTACCCTTATTCGTCTTATTTCTCTCTCTTGTCTAATTGCTCTGGCTAATGTTTCCAGCACTATTTTGAATGAGAGTGGTGGGTGGACATCTTTGCAGAAGACTTTTTTTAAGAAACTTTTTTCTTTTTTTCTTCTCTTTGCCCTCTGGTATTACCCAGTCCTTAACTCCTTGGGCTTAGAAAACTAATGTTATAACATCACTGTTGAATGCTCTTTTTCACTATTAGAGGAGACATAGTTACCACATTCAGTGCACACTAACTGCAGGTCAAGCCTTGGGTTGTTATGATGTTTACCCTATAACTTTGAATTTCTTTAATAAGCTAAAAGGAGACCAAAAACAGGGTCTTGTGGTGTTATATGGCAACTAGCCCTGATATATACCACTGTCAACAGATGATAGACTGTTACTACTGTAGCTGATTTAATGGCATAGGAATAGTCCTGACTCAGTGGACAATTTAGTGCTAGTGAATTTGGTGAAACCACCATCACATGCAGGGAGAGGGACAACCAAGAGTTCTAATGCAAGAACTTGGTCGAGATCATACTCTACAAGAAAGCTTAAAACCTAGCAGAAAGACATCCTGAGCCCAAATTAGCTTTAGCATCAGGATCAGAGGAGTTATGGGGGTGAGAGGACTCAGACTCTGGCAAAGCAGCTACTTGGGAATCACATACACAACACCTCATTGGAATATTTAATCGGTGTGCCCACTGGATATCTTATAGGTTTAAATTTTTGTATGTTTCTTAATTTATTTAGTATTGTGTGGTTATGCTATGTTCTTTAATGGCTTCCTGTGTGTATTACATTGTTATTGCTGTGTGTTTGCTCCTTCACTGGCTCTGATTTAATAGGTGTCAGGGTTCTCTCCCTTGTCTCAGCTCCCTGTCCAGTTTCTTCACTTCAAACCCAAGACAATATTAACGTATTTCTTCATTCTTTTTCCAAACAAATAAACAACTCCTGAGTTTTAAATCCCCATACGTGGCTCCCTCACTGTGACAGCCTGCATCTAGATATCCCCCCAATGCTTCAGGTGGTCATTGGCGGGCTTCTCAGGTGGCTGGATCCAGGGTCCATGATGCTGGGACTACATGTGTGATGCTGGGATTAAGGACGTGTGATTGCTGACTTCATCCACTGATTGGCTCAGCATGACTGTGGGCGTGGGTAATGGGAAGGCCCATCCTGAGTGTGGACAGTACCACCCAATGGGTGGGTAGCCGGGGTAGATATAAAGGCACAGAAAGAAGCTGCTCCTATTTCTGCTGCTGCTGCTGCTTGCTATCTCCAGCCTTCCTGCCATGTATTTTTTATCCTCTGCAAGGCCTCTCTGCCATGGCACCCTGCCTTGGAGCCAGCTGACTATGGACTGAAGCCTCTATAAACTGGGACCTCAAATAAGCCCCTCCTCCTTTAACTTTGGGTGTTGGGTATTTTGTCTTAGCAATGAGAAAAGTAAGAAACTAACCGTCACTCTTACCTTCCCTCGTACCAGTCCTCAGTCCTCCACACCCTACACCTTCTGAACTTACTACCCCCGCATCTTACCTTCACACCACGTGCACTCCTTTGGCAGCGCATACCCTTACCTTCATGTCAGTCTTGCATAGCTTACCTAATGTACTATCCTCTGTCTCTCAGCAAGTTCTGATAATCTCACTGCTTTCCTCAGTCACAAAGGAAGCCCCCTTTCCTCCCACACCTCTCCCTGCCCCACAAGATAGCCTCTGACAACTCTCAATACTAACTCTCTAATTTAAAGTACCGCAATCAAATCAGATCCCACATCAACCTTTTCTTCTCATCTACCACCGTACCCCCCTTCAAGCCTCCCACTCAGTGTCTGTCATGCCTCATCCAGCCACCCCCGATACCTCACTGCAGAATGACCGCAAGTAATCAGCTGTCACAGTGTGCACAGAAAATGGACAAAGGGACGAAGTGTAAGTGCAAGGACCATCATGCAGAAGTGTTGGAAGAGTGAATCTGTGGATGCTGTTGTAACCAGAAATAATTCTTTTGAGAAAACATACTTAGACAGCAGGAGTAAATACTAGCACTGAACATAGAAAGCTGAAAATTATTCACAGGGAGTCAACATCCTACTAAAAAATTTTCATATAAGCCACAAATTCATCACTTCTCTAGTCCCAACCTGTATATCTGTGTGTGTGTGTTTGTATACATACAAAAATTACAGACACACACAGGAGAATGGAGAAGCAATCTCCAAATCTCCCCAACTAACCCCCAAGGCTGAACAAAGGGTCACTAAAGGAGAAGAAAGCAAATAGTAGGTAGCAGAAATATATTAAAAGCTCATGTAAGGGATGAAGAAAATAGATGAGTTCAAAGAGGAAATGAACCAATAATTCACAGAAATTTCACTTAATATGCTGAATTCAATTCAGCATTCAATTATGGTGAATTTGGGGGGAAGAGGTTAAAAAAAACTGGACAAGCTAACCAAAATAGTTCAAAATCTGAGAGACAGAGTCAACAAGGATATGTAATCGTCGAAAAGATGTCAAAGAAATACCTGAAATTTTTTAAAAGATATAGAATTCATACATTGCAGAAATGATCAATGTGAAGACAGAGTGCCTGATATTGAGGACAAAACAGTCAATTATGATAAAGAGCTCAAAGAAGTCAAAAAGAAAATAAGAGAACAAGAGAAGACTACCCAGCAGCTACTCTGTGACAAGACCACCGATCTAAGGCTAATCAGAGTTAGAGAAAAACTAGGAGATAGCACAGATGAATTCATTACCATGGTAACGGAAATCCTAGAAGAAAATTTCCCAAACATAAGAAGAGTTTAAAGTACAAGTTAGTGATGCTTATCATATTGCATATGATGAAAATAAGAAGCTCATCCAGGCATATCCTTATTACCAGATTTCCAGCATAAAAACAGAATTTTAAAAGCAACAAGAAAAAAACAAAGAGTCACATATAAAGGCAAACTACTTAGAATCATAGCAGACTCCTCAACACAAATACTAAAGACCAGAAGAGCTTGGGGTGAAGTACAGATATCTCAATTCACAAACATTTCATTCTACAATTCCAGAAAGACAGCCACATTAATGTTCATGGGGAAAGATGGCCACAGTCATGTGCATCACCTGATGCAGAGTTTGCAAACAAAAAATTTTGCCCAACTCTTCTGTTTGTGAACCAAATTGTTTGCAAACAAAATCTTTTATTAACCAAGGTACCACTGTATCTCTCAATGTTAATGGCCTCAACTTTCCTAATTAAAAGACAGCCTGACAGACTGGATAAAAAAACAGAATCCAATAGTCTTGTTACATTCAAGAAACTCATTTAATCCAAAAAGATATTCATAGATTAAAAATAAAAGGATTGAAAACATGTCATACACCAGGACCCAAAAAAGGAGGGGTAGCAATTCTAATACCAGACATGGTAAACTTCAAGACAAAACTGATTATAAGAGACAAAGAAAGTGACTACATAATAGTTAAAGGAACAATCCAACAAGAAGAGATATCACTGATAAACATAGATGACCAAATACCAGAGTACCTGCCTTCATAAAATAAAAACTGATAAAATTATAAGATCAAATAAACACTAACACAGTCATAGCAGGGGATTTTAACATTGCATTCTCACAAAAAGAGATCAAACAACCAATAAAGAAATTTAGAGCTGAATCACACCCTTGAACATACAGACTTAATGGATGTATGGAGTATTCCACCCCTCTACAACAGAGTGTACATTCTTTTCATCTGCTCATTGTGCTTTGTCCAAAATAGATCACATACTAGTCCACAAAGCCTGCTTAAGTAAGTATAAAAGAACAGAAATTACCCCATACATACTGCCAGACCACTGCAAAACACAAATGGGAATCAGTAACAGAAGAAATTTTGGAAAAGGCAAAAATTACTGGAAAATTAACAATATAATCCTAAACAACCAATGTGTCAAAGAAGAAATTAACAATTTCCTGGAAGTTAGTGATAATGATAGTACAACTTGCAGAAACTTCTGGGGCACTATGAAAGCAGTTCTAAGAGGAAAATCCATCAAAATTGGTGCTCACATTAGGAAAACAGAGAAAGTTCAAATAGACAATGTTATGAAAATGCTTAAGGCACTTGAAAAACAGTAATAAACCAGCCCCAAACCAAAATGGAGGGAAATTTTAAAGAAAAAAGTGGATATGAATGAAATTGAGTCTAAAAATTGGTTAAAATAATCAACAAATCAAAGAGCTGGTTTTTTGAATGAATAAATAAAATAGCCAGACTCACCAAGATAAAAAGAAAAAGAACTCACATCAATGCAATTAGAAATGAAAATAGTACAACCACAACAGACACTGTGGAAATCCAGAAGATAGTAACTACTCTAAAAAATTATATTCCAACAAATTAGCAAAATTTGAAGGAAGATTCCTAGAGACATGCTACTAAACCCAGGAAAACATAAATATGCTTAACAACCCAATAACAAGTGATTAAATTGACAAAATAAAGAAACTACTAATTTTAAAAAGCCTAGGACCTAATGGATTCACTGTTGAATTCTATAAAAACTTCAAGGATATTGTATCACCAATATTCTACATGCTCTTCAAAGAAATTAAAAGGGAGGGAGTGCTCCCAAACTCATTTATGGAAGCCAAGATCACTCTGAACCCAAAATCAGATAAAAGAGCCCACTAAAAAAGAAACTATAGGCTAGTCTCCTTAATGAATATAGATGTAAAAATCCTCAATAAGATATTACTAAATAGAATGCAGCATGTTAGCAAAAACATCATGCATCATGATCAAGCAAGTTTCACCCCAGAAATGTAAAAATGGTTCAACATATGTAAATAAATAAATGTAATACATCACATAAATGGAAGAAAGGTCAAGACCATGTGGTTATATCAATAGATGTAGAAAAGTCTTTCAACAAAATTCAACGCTTCTTCTTGATAAAAATCCTGAAGAAAATATGTATAGAAGGACCACAACTGAATACAATAAAAGCTATATATGACAAACCAACAGCTAGCATCATAGTAAATGGGGAAACTAAAACCATTCCCTCTACAATTAGGAATAGCACAAGGATTCTACTATCACTTCTATGAGACATAGTACTTGAAACATTAGCCATAGCAATTAGGCAAGAGAAAGAAATAAAAGTGATTCATATAGGGAAAGAAAAAAGTCAAAGTATCATTATTTGCAGATGACATGATATTCTACACAGAAGATCCAAAGAATGCCACCAAAAATCTTTTAGACTTAATAAAAAACATCAGCAATGTAGCAGGATACAAGATGAACACACAAAAATCATTAGCATTTGTGTACACCAACAATGCATGGGATGAGAAAGAAATCATAAAATGATGCCATTCACAATAGCTTCAAAAAAAGTGAAATACAAAATACCTAGGATTTAACCTAATCAAGGCAGTGAAAGACCTCTACAAGGAAAATTACAGTACTCTGAAAAAGAAGATTGAAGAAGACTTTAGAAAATGGAAAGAAGTCCTCTGTTCCTGGATAAACAGAATAGATATTGTAAAAATGGCCATACTCCCAAAACTGTTATACAGGTTCAACACAGTCCAAATCAAAATACTAGCAGAATACTTTACAGATCTAGAAAACAATCCTAACATTCATTTGGAACCAGAAGAGACCCAGAATAGCAAAAGCAATTTTGGCCAACAGGAGCAAAGTAGGAGGCACAGCAATACTTGACTTAAAGCTATACTACAAAGCAACAGTGATAACTATGGCATGGTACTGGAACAAAAACAGATTCATGAATTAATAGAATAGAACTGAGGGTACAGAAACTTCCTCAGACACATTCAGCGATTTGATCAACAACAAATGTGCCAAAAGCATAAGCTGGAGGAAAGACAGCCTAGTCAACAAGTGGTACTGGGGAGACTTGGTTGTCTGTGGGCAGGAGATTGAAACTGGACCCTTATCTCTTACATATACTAAATTAAAATCAAAATAGTTCAAAGATCTAAACATTAAAACAAAAACATTAAACCTACTGGAAGACAAAATAGGTAAAACACTTGAAGACATGGATGTAGGAAATAATTTTCTAAACAGAAACTCAGTTACACAAGAAATAACAGCAAGTATCAACAAGTGAGATTGTATCAGACTAAAGAGCTTCTCTTAACAGCAAAAGAATCAATAAAGACACAACCTACAGAATGGGGAAAATATTTTTGTAGCTACTCCTCAGAGGACTAATATCTAGAATATACAAAGGACTCAAAAAAAAAAATTTAAATCACCAAAAGTTAAAGACCAAGTCAAGAAATGGGCAAGAGAATAAATAGATAATTCACAGATGAAGAAATATAAATGACCAACAAGTATATGAAAAAATGCTTAGCATCTCTGGCCATTACAGAAATGCAGATCAAAACAATGATATGATTCCATTTTACTCCTTACAGAATGGTAATCATTAGGAAATAAAACAATAACAAAGGCTGGTGAAGCTGTGGTGAAAAAGGAACCCTCCTGCCTAATTGGTGGGGTTGTAAACTAGTACAACCATTATGTAAATCAGTATGGAGATTTCCAAAAAAATTGAAGTTAGAAATTCCATATGACCTACTGATCCCCCTGCTAGGTATCTTCCTCAAAGAGTTTAAGACATAATAACACAGTAATGCATGCATACTAATGTTTGTGGCAGCACAACTTATAATAGCTAAATACTGGAAACAGCCTGTATATCCATCAACAAATGATTGGATAAATAAAATGTATCTCTATATAATGAATACTACTTGGCTAGGAAGAATGATACATTTGCAACATTTGTATGAAAATAGTTGCACCTGGAAAATATAATGTTGAATGAAGTGAACCAGACACACAAACACTCTATGGGATCTCTCATTTGAGTGAGGCAAAGTACAAACAAAGAGGCAAAGGACGGGTAGAAGGGAGGAGGAGATGGAACTCATGTAAGAATAGGGAAGTGGTCCAGGAGAAAAAGCGTGAGGGGGTAGGAGGAGACGGAGAAATAAGTAGAATAAAAATGCACCATGTAAAGAACCCAGTACCCTCAAGCAGTGTAAACATTATAGGCCATGACATGAGCTCACGTGAGTGGTGCCGTAAGAGTGAAAAATGTGACAGGGAATCAGGAGAGGAGGCGAGGGAGAGAAAGCAAAGGAAATTCAAAGAGGAAAAGAAATGAGCTGCGGTGTGTTCACGTAACCACTGCAAGAGGCCTGCAAACTGCATGAACCACAAACACGTACTGATAAAATTAAAATTTTAACATTTTAAAAAAATTTTATAAATAACAGAGACTGTAAAGGAAGGGGGAAAAGTTCCAACAGCTCATCCCCACAACAGTACTAGCACGTCGCAGTTACAGCCTTGAACTTACAGGTGAAAACAAGCTCAGAAAGATCAAGTATTTCACTCAAAGTCACAGCCTGGTACACGGGAGAGCTGAAGTAGGGATGCACCTCCGTTTGCTCCAAATCCGTCCTCTTTCCTCCGCTCACAATTGTGGGTAGGGAAGCAGAGGCGGGAAGCCTTGCGGACTGCTATTCACCAGTTAGCAGGGGTCACTCTCTTCCCTTCTGTTTCTCCATCACGGAGTCGCGGCTGCACAGGCGGGAGCACCCAGCCGGGTCCTGGAGGCCAGCCCACTCCAGAGGGCCAGCTGAACCAGCGCTTTCCCGTGGGTGCTCAGGCACATGAACGGGCAGGCTGGCGCACCCGTCTGAGAAGATTTGTGTAGTTTCGCATAAACACGGGAAACAATTCACTTGGCGTAGAGGAGGCTGAACTGTGAATGAAAAGGGTGAACATTAAAAAAAAAAAAAAATTCAGGATAAAACAAGTTTATCCTAAAACAGAAGCTTCCATTTCATCAGTCATCGGTTAATTTGGTACTGTGACAAACTGCAATTCAGATTCACTTCCTGATGTGTTCAAAATGGTAAAATTTCAACTCATGTTTTTAAAATTTACAAAATTGCATAGTTTCTCTTATATATGAGGAATCCAAATTATAAATGAAGAACGAAGTGAAAGAGAGTAACGGAACAGGAAGACGGATCCTTTTTAAAAGGGAAAGGAACTAGGAGAGGGAGGAGGGAAGCAGGAAGGAGAGGGGATGAACAGGAACTAAGATGTCTTATGTACATGTACCAACTCCCCACAATCAGTGAAACCATTATGTACTACAAAACTAGCAAACAAAATTTACATTTTAGTAGTATTCAAAAGGAGAAGTGGGGTATAAAGATGTTAATCACCTAAATGTACCCAGGTCATCAGACTGTAGTCATTTGGTGAAATATTTTCAAGATCATTCCATAGCATATGACATAAGTTGCACTGAGTGGATGCTATGGTTGATACATTGTGTCAACTTGGGGAGTCTAGAGGTTGGGCTGAGTGACTCAGCAGGAAGCCAGGGTGCTTACTTTGTACACATCCTGAGCCTGTGGAAGTGGAGGGCGTGGAGACTGTGTGAGAGCTACACGCCCCCTGGGTGGGGGTAGGCTGTTTACAATGTAAGGGAAGGAAAGAGGCTGCTTGCACCCATTCCTCCCTTTTGCTCTGGTTGTTTTTGCTGTACTCTGCTGCCATGAACGTTTGCCCTCTGCCATGTGCCACTCTGCCTCTGAGTCAGCCAAGTATGGACTGAAACCTCCACAAACTGTAAGCTAAATAAACCTTTCCTTTCTTCATTCTGGGTGTTGGGTATTTTGTCTCAGCGACGAGAAAAAAGTAACCAAGACAGTGGACAAGTGAATGCAGAGACACGGAAGCTGGGGCCCATTGGATCCCCTGCCTCAGACCCTCCAGGTGCTCAAGCTGGAGTCATTTCTTATTTTTCTTATTCTCTTTTATTAAAGGCCAGCCTGATATTTGTCAGCTCTTTGAGCTAAACTCTTTTACTATTTTCTCCAACTTTCTAATTAAAGCTTTTTCCTGTAAAATAAATAAGCAAGCACTGAAAGCTGAATTTCTGATTTATTTGACTACGTGAAATAAACACAGATTAAGCAGAGAGAAGTAGGGAGTAGCTGGATTGCATAAGGTTCAACAGAATCATAAAATTTCAAACATTGGTAACCAGAGATCACTGGATCTTGGATGTGTATCTGGCTTTAAATACTTATAGCTTCTTTTGCAATGGAAACCTCAGGGTGCTCCTAAATGATCTGCCCATCACTGTGGCTCAATTTCAAGAAACAGCTGACTGTGCTAATGTAAGTCTATGTACCAAGACAATGGGGCATCCTAAGAATCTCGAGGCAGTGATAGAACTCAGACTACTGAGACTATGGCTGTCATAATATGTAATTAGATTCCTGCTGAAGTCATTGCTTGAGAGGCACAAAGTGGCCACTCTCTTGTCTGCTGGACTTAATCTGGAAGACCTTCAACATGAAGTTGTGGATGAGAACAAAGCCAATGCACAGCCTGGAGGTATCTTAATGTCAGCTGAGTGTCTTGGGCCTATCACCATTATAACCTGAGTTTTACAATATGAGGAGACAATGCCAAGAGATAGCCAGTGTCCAATGATGATGTAAACATCCTAATATAGCCAAAGAATTACAAACAAAATATACGTATGTTATGGTTCTAAAATAAGCATGTCTTTGTATTTGGAAACTGGTTTAAGGAAACGTGCCTGATTCCCAAGTTAACAAGGGGTGGAATGTTATGTTTGATACATTGGATCTGGAGGTTTGGCTGAGTGATTCAGCAGGAAGCCAGGGTGCTTATTTTGTACACATCCTGAGCCTGTGGAAGAGGAAGGCATGGAGATTGTGTGAGAGCTACGCGCCCCCTGGGTGGGGATAGGCTGTTCACAATGTAAGGGAAGGAAAGAGGCTGCTTGCACCCATTCCTCCATTTTGCAGGTGGTTTTTGCTGTGCTTTGCTGTCCTGAACAGTTTTGCCCTCTGTCACGTGCCACTCTGCCTCTGAGCCAGCCAAGTATGGACTGAAACCTCCACAAACTGTAAGCTAAATAAACCTTTCCTTCCTTCATTTTGAGCGTTGGGTATTTTGTCTCAGCAACCAGATAAAAGTAACCAAGACAACGTAACATGTGTTTTTAGACATGGAACCTTGGGAAGCATAAGATCACTGTCTTATGCTTCCCAAGGTTCCGTGTCTAAAAGGGAACACAGACCAGTTGAGTCTCACAGTCTACCCTGCGTACTTCCTGGAGAGGTTTTCCCAACTGCAGTACAGTCTCCCTGGGTTTAGAAGACACTCTGGCATCCATGGTTGTCAGGGCAGCTGGAAATCACCAGGCAGAGCGCCAGAAAAAAAGGGAGCCACAGAGGAAGGGAGTGCTAGAGATTTCCGGAAAGCCCCCGCCCCGGGGGGTTCATCTGAGTGCTAATCAGGCCGAATGTGAGGAAACCAAGCAAGGTTCAAAGGACCATCTAAAAATTAGAGAGAATACTCTGTACTCAAGCTGAGCCCGGAGTTTCCTGTGTCCACCAAGCAGGGTAGAAAACCACTCGTTTCATGAGAAAGTGGACAGGGTAGTCTTCAGTAAGGGGAAAAATAAGCCCTACACTAAATGCTATTCTGGTCTCACCTAACAGATCTTAATAGCTAGATCTAAAAGGGTTAACGTGTTACCGGGTAATTAATTTAACCATGCCCCGGAGAGCACCAACACAGGAATAAAAACTAGCCCTCCACAAGACGCCTCTTTCACAATCGCTGGCCCGTGGTCAGGCACTGAGTGGTTCCTCCAGGGACTGTGGGTAAAGCTCTGAGACGTGCCCCAGCACAGGACGAGGCTTCTGGGGATGGTCCACCCTTTCTAAGTACATTGAACACTACTGCGGATTTGGGACCAATCTGGGCCCTCTAGTGGTGAAACACCATCAACACGCCAAAATCCAAACCGCGACGAGCCTTAAAGGCGTCATCCAGGTTTGAACAGAGGAAATAAACAGGGCATGGTGGCGCATGCCTGTAATCGAAGCACTCAGAAGGCTGAGGCAGGAGGACTGGTGAGAGTTCAAGACCAGCCTGGACTACAAAGTGAGTTCAAGGCCAGTCTGAACTTCACAGTAAGACCCTGACTCAAAAAGACCAAAAAAAAAAAAAAAAAGAAGAAAGAAAGAAAAGAAATAGAGGAAATACAGGTGCAGGGAAAATAAGCAGCATGGTTAAAATTTCAGGAAAGACGGGTACAAAGTCAGATTATGAAAACTGTAATAAATGCCTAATCCTTCAGTGCACAGAGGACATCACACACAAACACAGACCAAGAACTTTCAGGAAGCCCTGACCTGACCCAGTGGTGAGGGACCATTGAGGGACTCGGGTGCTAGCTCAGTGGTAGAGTGTTTGCCTAATATGCACAAGATCCTGAATTCTATTTCCAACCCTGGAAAGTAAAATAAAATATGGTAGCACCTGCAGTAGAAAGCAACAAATAAAGAAAAAACAAGCTCAAAGACACAGTATTGGGAAAATGCAATCAGAGAAGAAATTCAAACAGCATTGAAGTGAGTTTTAGGAAACTGGGACAGAATTAAACAGCAAATATTCAGGTTACTGGAATTCAGGACAGACTTGAAAATGACAAGGGGGTAGAAAGATTATGCAGAGAGGTAATTACAGAAAACTTCCCAAACCCAGAGGAGACAAACATCCAGATATAGGACTGTCAAAAGTCACCAGATTTAACTCAGCCAAGTGTATCCTTATGGAGTTAATAATATGCCTTAGTTATTGCAGGCTGATCAGGTCCACAATCTCCTGAATGAGTATTCAGCGAAAGCTAAGCAAAAAGAGGCAAATGGAATGATTTCAGGGTTCCAGGAAGACCCGAGCCCTCTCACAGAATGCAAGATTCTCTTAGGACTAAGACCATAAGACCATGACCTTCTCTGGGTCACCCATATTTATGTGGTTATCAGAAGAAGGGAGGGGAGTATTCAAGAAGGGCAGAACCACTCAAGGACTTCTCTAAGTAAGTTATGAAGTTAATCCACTGAAGAATGAGATGCCTGAGGCTATAGTCTTCATCTAGTTGAGATCTGGCCCAGGTGTCTTTGGCTGTGATCTTGTCTTGTCCTTTGAGGTTTTCTTGCTTCCTCCACCACTACAGGTTCTAGTAGGGATTAGTGACTGACAGAGGTTCACTTACTATGGGTCTGCCATTTACAGATAAGGAGCTGAGGCCTTGGACAGATTCACAAGTGAACATGAAAAGCCAATTGATTAAGTCTTGCTCATGTCTGCTTCATAGTGGTCTCCATCATATCCTGAGATGCATTATAACGAGCAAGAAGAAAGCATCAGAAGGCCTAAAACATACTGGTAAAAGTAACTAGACACACAAATGTAGTGAGTAAACCATTCATATCTTTAGTATGAAGACTGAAAAACAAAACAGTTTTAATAATATGTTAAATAAACAATACAGAAAGATTTAAAATAGAGCATCTAAATTCAAAATGTTGAGGAGCAAAGTGCAAGTGTAGAGTTATTTATTAGTTGTCTCTCTTTTTCCATCTACCGTTACAGTCATAAGGAGATGTTACCATTTCAAAATGGTCTGCTACAAACCAAAGGGATTCTTGTTGTTAGCTGCACGGCAACCACAAAGCAAAAATCTGCAGTAGAAAAACTAAAACTAATAAGGAATGGAATATACTACTAAGATAAACCACCTCACCACCAAGAAATATTGCAAGAGAGAGTGAAAGAAAGGAAATAGACTAAAGCTAGAGACCAAGATGAGGGATGTCTGCAGTAAGACCTTACCTAACAATAAGCAGTGATAAATAGTCCCCATCAAAGAAAACCCTAGGGCCTGACAATTTCAATGCTCAGTTCTACCAAACATTTAAAGAAAAACTATTATGAATGCTTCCTCAATTACTCTTATGAAAATGAAGATAAGGAAATTCTCCCAAATATATGCTAAAAGGCTAGCATTACTCTAAAGCAAAAACAAAAAAAAGAAAGAAAGAAAAACACTGTAGGCCAATATCCTTGAACATACATGCAAAAATTCTCTACACAGTACCAGTAAATTGAGTAAAAGGTGCAAATTGCACATTAAAAACATTATTGTGAAAGAAAAAGAACTACATCAAAAAAAAGAAGAAAGCATTAACAAAGAGACACAAAGTAGCACAATAACAGTATAATCAAAATTGAATTATAGACAAAGCAACAGGAAACCAACAATAGTTGTTGCAGAAGGGATAATTATCTATGTATGTATGTAAGTATGTATGTATATGCAGCATACCTAACATAGTTGTACTACTGACTTAGGTCACTTTATTGTAAGGAATAGTTGATGATTATTTGTTTGATCAATTTTGCATGTCTATATCTGTTTTCCTGAGTATACACTTCGAAGTTATCAATATGTAATGCAACAACCATTGTTGATTCCCTGTCACCTTGTCTGTAACTCAGTTTTGATTGTATTATTCTTATGCAACTTTGTGTCTGTTTGTTAATATGTTTTTGTTCTTTTACTTTTAAAATAAAAGTGTAAAAAAAATAAAAAAATAAAAACTAAAAACATTATTGACCATGATGAAAAGGAATTCATTCTGGGGATGCAAAGATGGTTCAACATATGCAAATCAGTAAACATATACCACATCAACAGAATAAAGAACAAAAACCATATGATTAGCTCAATAGATACATAAGCCATTTAATACAATTCAGCATCCCTTCATGATAAAAATACTGAACAAATTAGAAGGAACATGACATAATAAAGGCCATTTATAATACATCAACAGGCACACATTTTTTTTATTTTAAAGACAAAAGAATGGAATAAGCGAACAGACATAAACCAGAATAACACAAAAACAATAAAGGAAATACAAAATTATAGCGAAGATAGTAGGGAATTAACAATGGTTGCTGTATTACATAGTGTTATTTTCAGATTGGTAACTTATACAAATAAAGGCACATACTATTGATCAAACAATTTTCTCCACCCTCATCTCCATTGTTCCCCCACCCAAGCAGTCATCTTCCCTTTGATAATAACATACTTTTTGGCTTTATTCACTCTCTTGGGCTCTCACATTGGGAAGACACATAGCTGCTTCAAATTATGCTGCATCAAATATGGGTGTACACAAATTACTATGGCACTAGGTGGAAAAGCACCCAACCTCAAGGACAGTACATAGGCAGGGACCCAGGCACACTATGATCAGCACCCCACTGACAAGCCCTCGAGGCTCCAGTCAAGTCTGCGGGGACACCCCCACACACCGCCAGGCTCCACCCCATTGTTGCATGCTGGGGGCCTGGTCAAAGCTGCAGGGTCACCCCCATGTTCCGCCAGGCTCCAACCCAGAACAGGCACACATATTGAATGGGGAAGATCTGAAAGCTTTTTTTAAGAACTGTAATAAGCTGAGGATGCCTACTTGCACCACTTTTATTCAAAGTACTTCTGGAAGACGTAGCCAGAGCAATCAGGCAAGAGAAAGAATTAGAAGGCATCCAAATTACAAAAGGGAAACCAATTGTAACTCTTCTCAGATAACAATCTTAGGTATAGAAAACCCCAAAGATTCTGAAAAAACAGTTTAAACTGATAATTTGGCAAAACTGGAGGAAACAAAATCCACATACATAAAATCAGTGCCATGGCTATAGACCAGTAATAAACTATCAAAAGTAGAAATCTGTGTGGAACCACAAAAATCCCCACACAGCCAAAGCCATCTTTAACAAAAGAGAATAAAGCAGGAAAACAGTACATTACTGCCTTCAAAATATACCACAGAGCTGTAGCAATCAAAACAATATGGTTTGGGCATAAAAACAGATACATACATGAATGGAACAGAATAGAAAGCTTATAGCCAACTGATTTTCTGCAAAGATGTTAAGATCATGCATTGTAAAAAGGTGTTTCAAGGTGTTTAATTTTGTAGTAATGGAGATTGAATCCAGGGCCTTTGCATTTAGCAGCTATGTCCCCCAGACCCCACTTTCAATAGCTTTGAGACAGCGTTTCATTAAGTCACCGCATTACCTGGGCTGGGCTTGAACTCAGTCCTTCTGTCTGTCCTCCAGAGGGCTGAATGACAGGCATGTGCCACCACACCCAGTAAGTACAATCTTTTTAATGGTGTAAGGAGAATTGAGTATCTACATGCAGAATAGCAAAATAAAGCCTCTAGTAACTTCACCGTTCACAAAAACCAACTCTAAGTTGATTAAAGACTTACAAGACATAAAAGTGTAAAACTACTAGAAGAAAATATGGGGAAAATGCTTTGATATTGGAATTGGAAGGGATTTTTTTGACAAGAACCCAGAAGTACAAAAACAAAGATAAAAATAGACAAGTAGGATTATGTCTGTTACAGCTTGTGTCTGCATGTCCCCCTAAAGCTTCATTCTGTCATAGATGGGGCTTTTCAGAGGTGGCTGGATCCAGCTGTGTACTACTGGGATCAAGGATGTGCTGCTGAGATTGAGTCATGGTGTAATGCTAGGATTAAGGGTGCGAATGCTATCTATCCTAAGGGCGGTAGCCTGCTTAAAACTACAAGGGACAGAAAGGACTTCTGTGGGGTGTCTTGTCACTTGCTTGTTGCCTTCTGCCTCTCCTGCTTTGCCATGAGGCATTGCTCTTATGCAATGCCTCTCGAACATCTTACCCTGCCTTGGAGCCAGCTGACTGTGAATGGAAACCTCTATGAACTGTAAGCCAAATACACTTTCCTCCTTTCACTTTGGGTGTTGGTTATTTTGTCTCAGCAACAAGAAAAGTACCTAAGACAAGGTCAGACTGAGTAAGCTTCTCCTCATTAAGGGCAACAGCAGTGCCCAGTGTGATGGCACATACATATAATCCCAGTATTTGAGAGGCTGAGATAGTAAATTCAAGAATTTAAGGTCAGCCTGGGCAACATAATGAGAACCTATCACAAAGAAAAAGTGCCATCTGTACATCTGAAAGAGGGTTAATATCTAGGATCACAGGCATGGTGGCACACGTCTATAATTCTAGCACTCAGGAGGCTGAGGCAGGAGGATTGTTGTGAGTTTGAAGCCAGCCTGGGCTACACAGTGAGCTCAAGGCAGCCTGAACTGCATAGTGAGACCCTGTCTCAAAAAAAAAGAGACAAAAAAATATCTAGAATGATAAGGAACCAAAGCAATTCAATAATAAAAAGAATAACCCAATTTTTAAAAACTGGGCAATATTCCTGACTAGACATTTCTCCAAAGAAGACATAAACATGACAAATATATGAATACAAGTTCAACATTACTAATCATCAAGGAAATGCGAATTAATGCAAGTATGTCATTTCTTATCATTTGATAAGAGGCTTTTTATCAAAATGCTTAAAGATAATAATGCTGACAAGGATGTAGTCAAAGGGACCTTTGCACAGTCTTGGAAATGTAAATTAGTAAAGTCGTAATGGAAAACTATATGGAGTTTTCCTCAAAAATTAAAAATGGAACTATCACATCACCCAGCAATCTCACTTGCAGGTATATATCCAAGGAAAATGAAATCAGTACATCAGAGACATCCGCATTCCTGTGGTGGCAAAGCTTGATGTCTCAACTTGATTGGCTTGGGAGCCACTCACGGGCTTTGTGGAGCACACTTCTGGGCGTGTGTGTGGGGGCGGGTCATGAAGCATGACCTTAGGGATTATATCTGGTGCCTCACCCTTCTGCTGTCGCACTGGCCCCTACTCTGCTTCCTAGACAACATGAACAGTGCAGCTCTGTTCCACCACACCCACCCGTATGACATCCAGCCTTGGAGCCAGCCAGCACTACACTGAAAACCTCTGAACCTGCAAGCCAAATTAAACCTTTCCTCCTTTGTTCTGGGATATTGGATATTGCTGTGTCCCAGCAATGAAAAGCTAAGACAGAAAATTGATACCAAAGAAATGGGGTTGTTGCTATGACTAAACCTGATTATGTGTACTTTAGAAGCCTTTAGAAGTGGTTTGTCAGAACAGTTTGGAAAGACTCAAAATTGCAGGGTATAGAACCCTTAGAGGGCTGTAAGTAGAGCCTAATGAGGGATTCTGGTCAGAGCTCAGAAGACCAAAACGCTAATAGGAATGTGGAGTCAGGCTCAGGAGGTCTGAGTAGTGAAAAAGAACTTCACTGGCAGTTGAGCTAGAGGCCATATGTGTTATGCATTGGGGAAAAAATTATCTCTATTTTCCCAGTGCTGTGGTTTTTAGATCTAAACTGGCCCCTAAACCCTCATGTGTTTGGAAGGTGATTGGGCTGGGAAAGGAGAGTGGTGTAGCCGGCTTGCACTGGGAGGTAGGGGCTGATAGGGCGCGTTACCTGGAAGAGTTCCTCTCTCACCCCAACACTTCCCTTCTGTTTCCTGGCTGCCATGAGGTGATCACCTTCTCCTCCTCCCAGCCCTTCCACCATGCTGCTCACCATCCAAAGACTAAGACTGCTCAAACATGAGCCAAAATAAATCTCTTTTCGTTCATGTTGTGGGTGTCAGGTGTTTTATCTCTGTAATGAGGACAGTGACTAAGACAAATTTTGTTACCAGAGAAGTAAGGTCATTGCTGTGATGCTGCCTGAGCATGTGGCTCAGAAGCCTCTGGAACTGGTTAGCAGGAAGAGTTTGGAAAGGCTTGGAATGCTACCTGCAGAAGCAGCCCGAGAATGCTGTAAGCCAAGCTTGATGAAAGATTCTGACCAGAGCTCAGAAGACTAGAATATTAATAAAAAGTTCGATGGTGAAGACCAAGCTCGGGAGGCTTCAGTTGGGAACAAGGACTCCATTGGCATTGGACTCCAGGCCATGTGTGTTACGCTCTGGCAGAAAAATCTATCTACATTTTGCTCATGCCCTTAAACCTTAAGAGAGATTGAGATCAAAGGTGGTAGACTAATTAATCTGGTGGAGGAAATTTTAAGGCAGCCCAGTGTTCAATCTGTAGTATGAATATTGCTTGCTTTTAACCAGGTTAATAGTGAAAATCAAGAGCAAACAGCACAGCTTGGTCTTATACTCTTCTGTATTGGCCTAATCCTCCATTTTCTGGAATGGAGAATATTTATCCTGTGACATTATATTTTGGGGTTACATAACTTGTCTTTCATTTTTACAGAGATTCACAGCTTATGCCTTAAGTCTCAAAAGAGACTTGGGGGGCTGGGGATATAGCTCAGTGGAATAAGCGCTTGCCTAGCAAGCGCAGGGTCCTGAGTTCGATCCCCAGTACCGCAAAAAAAAAAAAAGAGACTTGGTTTCAGTTTTCAAAAATGCTGGAACTATTAAGATCTTAGGGAAGTGATTGTGCATTTTTGGTTGAATGCAAGATCATGTTCTGTGAAATTATGACTTCATGTTCAGTTGTGGATTAAGTGTGATTTAAGGAGATGTGTTGGGATACTGAGTTGACAGGGGTGGGATGTGAGAGTTAATCCTGATTGTGTCAACTTTACTGACTTGGGAGCCCCCTCACAGAGTTGGTAGGCACACTTTTAAGTGTGCATTGGTGATCGTGAAGGGTTGACCTTGGGTTTTCTGTGTGGTGCCTGGCCTCCTCCTCTGTGGCACTGTTACCTGCTATGCTTCCCAACCACCATGAGCTAAGCAGATTTGCTCCGCTGTGCCCACCATTCTGTTTCTGCTGTGGATCAGTGGGCCCAGATTAAAGCTCTCCCCCTTTAAAAGTTGTGGATGTTGGATACTTTGTCCCAGCAACAACGGTGAGCTGACTAATATAACTCCCGTGTTTATTAATGCCCTATTCACAACAGCCAAGAAGTGAAACCAATGTAGGTATCCATAACAGATGCACAGATAAAGAAAATGTGGTACATGCACCTTGTATGCAGCCATAAAAGGATGAAATGCTTTCACTTGTAATGTGCGTGGAACCAGAGATCACTATAGTAAGTAAAATAAGCCAGACACAGAGACACAAGTACCACATGATCTCACTGATACATGGAATCTAAAAACATTGATCTCAGAGAAGCTGAGAATAGCGTGGTGATTACCAGAGGATGGAAAGACCAGGTGAAGCAGCCTTGGAAAAACTGATCAATGGATACTAATCCATCATATGATTCACAAGTTCTAGTGTGTTGCTGCATAGGAGGGTGACCTTAGATAATATCCTATTTTATGTTTCAAAAAGCCACAATAAAAGATTTTTAATATTTTCACCATAAAGAAGTATAATGTTTGAGAGACAGATATGTTTACTACTTTGATTTGAAAACTACACAGTATATACATTGTGGTGGATTGACAGCCGGTGGTCAACTTGTAACACCCACCTGAACTGAGTGAGCGTGGTGCTAGATTTGGGAGGCCCACCTGGGGACTGTTGACAGCAGCAGAAGAAGTTGAGTCTGTTGGGTGCTGTTAGAAGCTGTAAGGAGCTGTTGGTTTTCTTGGAGGAGCTTGTCATGCTGGCTTGATGAACTCCACTGTTCTCATGGTCTGAGGAGTTCAGGACCTTGTCACTGAGAACGGCTTCGGTTCACTTCAGGGGAGCTCTGGTCCTCACCTTGTGTATTGCTTCTTGGCTCTGGAGGCGAAGATGGCGCACTATGCAGTCTCCTGGAGAAGCCTGTCATGTCCTCACGAGAACTCAGCTTTCCTAATCATAAGAGGAGCTCAAGACCTCATTGTCACTGAGGATGGCTGTGGTACTTTTGTGGGAAGCTCTAGTTCTTACTTGGAGTGTCACTTCCTGGCTCTAGTGCAGATCCCTCAGCCTGCTAGCATGTATCCTTCATCTCACTGGCATACACTTTCTAGCTTCCACCACTGACCTTTGGGCCTTTCCAGTGTAGATCCATGAAACAGACCTGCATGAGATGCTGTCATGGACTCTAGGCCTCCAGCTGCGCTCATGGGAGATGTTGTTATGGGCTGTAGGTCTTCAGCTGAACTCATGCAGGACATCATTATGGGATCCAGGCCCTCGGCTGGATTCTTTGGTCTTTAGTGTATGGACTGCACTCTCTTTTTGTGTATGATTCTTTGGATGACTATTATAAATAATAATATGTCCTGTATTATAATGTTCCCCTTGCAAAACCTCAAACCATGACATACATGTGTCAAAGCATCACAAGATACCCCATATCTATGTCTGATTTTTATGTTTCTATATAATAGCTTTAACACATTTTAACTGAGATTTTTAAAACTTAAAATGGGCAATTTTCAATAAAAAATTGACTCAGAAATGCAACAAATGATAGAATTAATAGGTAAGAACATTACAACAACTATTACTATATTCTGCATATTCAAGAACATTTCAGCTCCTTGTACGTGTGCCCTGTTGTGGGGATTGAACCCAGGATCTCATGCACACTAGGCAAATACTCTACCACTGAGCTACAACCTCAGCCCTTTAAAAAGATTTTTTGAGATGTCATATTCTCAATAATTTGCTGAGGCTGGCCTGGAACTTGCATTCCTCCTACTCCAACTTCCAAAGTAGCTGGGATTATAGGTATGTGCCATCATGCCAAGAAAATTTGAGCAGTTTAAAGTAGATATAAAAGGTATAAGAAAGGCTCAAATTGAACTCATGGAAATTAAAATTTCAATGCCTGAGGTGAAAAATGTATTCAGTGTATTAGAATAATAATGCCTGTTATCTGAATTTAATGTTTAAGAAAAACTCGGTTTTTGTTTCAGTTTGGCTTTAATGAACCCAGAGTCAACTTTTTCCTTATTATTTCTGTGTCTAAAACTTTACACTGACAAGATAAAGACATCCTTGAAGTTCTCTTTGTCAGGTTCTTCAAAATTTCTCTTTTTGACCTAAGACAGCTTAAGAAGATTGGCATTTAAAAAAAAAAGTCTTGCAATAATTGTGAGATCTGGATACTATATCAACTTAGTAGTTCTGAGAACACACATCACCAAACTGATGCCAACATATAATAGCCGTGGACTCAGAATTGAGATGTGCCCACAGAATAAAAGCTGCAGTTCAACAACTTGCTTGTCTATTACATACCAGTGATTTTGTTATATTTGACCAATTATTTACACCAGACCTATAAAAGCCTTTCTGAGCATAAAGTTGACTAAGTGATTTTATACTATTTCTTGTGATTTTAATGTGTTGAATTGTTCTGTTAGTAATCTTTTTAACTTCACAAATGATCACATATACTTTGCTTTAAAAAAAACTTGGAATAGATGATCCTTGAGTACCCTATTGTCATTAATATTCTAGGATTCCAACAAAACTCACAGAAAACTGATATATAAATCCATATTTCAATTTACTTATAAGTTAACATATACCAAGAATGAGCAATAATCAATTATGTGTGTCATACTTTACAAGAAGCAGAAAAGAAAATTAGTCATTTTGTCCCTCTATTTCCTGCCAGGGACTTAGGTGCTCAACTACATTAATGTCAGATCCTTTAATGCTAATAAAAACCCCGAGAAAATAGGCAATACTATCCCTGTACTACACATGAGGATGTTTAAGTACAGAATTCAGCCCCTGTCCAATTAATGAATGGTAGGATTTGAACTGATCACATCTGAGTCTAGAATTTTTTTCCATCTAAAATGAGGAATCAGACCATAGAAAACTGGTGACCAAGACATATCTCTCCCAAGTTATCTCAGCCTCTGATCTATCTGGTTATATTTCTACTCAATAACCAGGACTCATCAACAGAATCTACATTTAAAACATTTGATAGAAGGAGAAATGAGAACCGAAGGCAGATTCTAATCACAACCCTTGTCTGACTCTACTTTAAGCTTCCAGTGTGGCCACATGCCTTCATTCATTCAAGCAAACAAATATTTATTAATGCTTCTTACGTGCAAGTACTCAAGGAGCTAGAATTAAAGATGGAAAGACAGGTTTCTAACTCCCTCATTTCCGAAAAGGTTGGAGTCATAATCACAATTGCTTCTAGCTTGTGTGTGAGGGTGCCACTTGCAGACATGAGCTTTGTAAACCTTTACTCCAAGATGAAGGTTGTGAGGAAGTCCCCAGTAACAACGGAATCCTCATCAGGTTCCATTAGATCTGATATGGACCGCTTGGCCCTCAGTCCTATCTATTGCTCTAGATAGCTACCCTGCCAAACCCCAAGGACATGAGTGGGGCTGACCTTGAAAGACAGAATCATCTCCACATCTTTCCTAGGTGTTGGTGTCTTTTCAGTGTCAGCTCAGAACAGACCATTGTTAAATAAATCACAACACATCTGTGCCATGGAACCCATGCAGCTGCCCAAAGCAATGAGGAAACTCTTGGCTACAGTGTTATGGAATGGTTTACGAGACTGCAGATGCAGTGCTGGTTTCAAAAATAAAGATGCAGAACCCTACACAGAGTGTGATACAGTAACAAGGGGAGGAAGAAAGAAAGGAGGGAGGAAGGGAGGGGAAAAGAGCAGGGGAAGGAAGGAGAGTACGTGCCCTTAGTATGTTATATACAGCATCTCAGGAAAGATACATAATAAGTGGTAATACTGTTTTCTTCCTGGAAAGGGAACAAAGTACCCAGGGTGCTTTGAGCAGAAGACCTACAGACTTCAGTATATAACTTTAATATATTTTTAATTTAATACTATGTACTGAGAAAACTCTTGATACATAAGAAAAAGTTTAGCTCACTGAATCTAAGTATAAATCTGATGGAAACTGCTTAAGTCCTTGTGTCAGTTAATCTTGACTGTCAACTTGATTGGCTTGAGAGGTTACTGACGTACACTTCTGAGTGTGCCTGGGTTGATTTGGCGTCATGAACCTGGGGCACATATATGGCCCCTTACCCTTCCTCTCTCGTGCATCCCTCTGCTGCTCTTCCCACCTGCCATGAACTAAGTCCTTCTGCAATGATGCTCTGTGTTGGAACCAGCTGACCACCTCTAAAATCTCTGAAACCATAAGACAAACTAAACCTCTTATAAGCTGCAGGTGTCAGACATTTTGTGTCGGCAACAGGAAAGCAAGCTTACAGTTCTCAGCTCGTTTTACCTCTTTGTGCTGTAGCTTTGACACTGTGGTCTGCTGCCCTCTTGAGATTCCTTGTCTTTGACCTCACTGGCTTAAAAGGAGCAAAATGCCAAATTAGAGTCATTTGTAGTGTGTTCCCAACAATCCATGAGGTTAGGACATTTTGGCTAAGAATTAGGATTTAAAGAAAAAACCAATGGATTTGTCATAAAATATTTTGTATAGAAACATCCAATTTGCCTATGTTTGCCATTGGTGGAAAATTAAGAATGGTTATTCATTAGTACAAGGTTCTTATTAATGTAAGTACTAATAGATATTAATCCACAGCTGAGCGTCTAGAGCCTGGCTACCTAAACTCAATCTCAGCCACATCTCCCATCGGCTGTGTTGCCTTTGACCAAACTTCGTGTTGACGTTTTTCCTTCATTTTTTTCCTCCATCTCATCTTGAAACACTCTCTGCAAGCTTCACTATCTTCACCTCTAAAAGGAGGGGACTAATCATTCAACCTCACTAGGCTGCTGCGCAGACTAAACAGCACTTCCGTGGGTTACGCGGGGTCCCCTACACGCAGCTTAGTGCGTACGCACTGTTAATGCAAGCCGCACTGAAGGCACGGGCAGAGCTCCGTCATCTCCTCAGGCAGCTCTGTCTTCACCGCCCCAGGCTAAGCCACCTTGGAGTGGTTCTGACCAAGAACCTGCAAGCCAGTCCCTGCACTGCTACCCTTGGATGCTACGTGGGTGCATCAGACTCTGCCTACGAGCATTTGTAAAGCCACGAAGACTATTATCACTACTGTTCAAGATGCCTGCTATGGCAAAACACACTCTACCATGCAGGCACAAGTGCCATGGCCGTTCTGCACCTCTCCCCGCATGCTACAGTGGGGGCCACAGTGGGTGCAGTCTCCTGTGTGCACAGTCAGTTCCCCCGGACAGGAAGCAAGTCTCCCTCACTAGCCTCTGTGGAGGAGCACTTCGATCATCTTGTTTCTGGGAACCACAGAATGTTCCAAGTTATCCCCGAGCTGTAGTAACAGGAAAGGAGGAAACAAGCAACTGATTTTCTGGTTCCTCCGGTGTCATCTGTGATTTACCCAGCCTCCCTCCTAGTGCAGTGAATGCTGTGGACAACCCTGTGTGGTCAGTGTGTGGAGAGTGCATGCCAGCTGCCATCTTTCTCCTGGCTGTGCCTGTGGCCTTATCTGCCAGTGTCTACACCCCACACATCTGCCTTGGCACACACTCAGGATCCTGACACATCAAGAAGCTGCTTCAGAGTCTCAACAAAGACCAGGATTCAGCCTTACAAGCCCTGGCATTGAAGCCCCCTAAATTCAGGGCAGTGTTCCAAGGCCAGTGACCCTGACACTGACATCAGAGTGAATCCAGCCTGGAGACAATCCTTTGGCTCTGGGGCGCTTGCTGCTCAGGTTTCTAATCAACTGCTTATGTTTGGAGGGAAAGCAGTCCAAAGGCAAGAGTGAAGGAGGCTACTTTCAATCTGAAGCTGGTAAAAATAAAAATAACATTTTTAAAAAAGTAATAATAAACTCCCACATCAAAGAGACCTTTGTCCTTTGTCCTCTTTCAGCAGTTGCCCTTCTCACCTAATGTTTTCTCTGCTCCTCCAGCTCCTCCCACACACCCACCTTTCACAGCAACAGTGAACTGCAAGGGTTGATGGATTTACCCAGACATAGCCAGAAAAATAAATGTCCATGAAGAAGCAAAATTCAAGGACCTTCTCCCAGCTCCTAAATATTCCAACTTCATGTACCTTCTAACCCAGGGGCCCCGTGCACGCTCAGGAGGCAACCACACCATCTCATCATTTGACCGGGAAGCTGTGTCCCCATTTCTTCCCGTAGGGACTTCATCTCTTATTTTCAGAAACGATGATGAAGTCATTACATTTTAAAAGTAAAGGGCCTGGGATATAGCTCAGCAGTGTAAGAACTTTCTTGGCAAGCCTGATGTCATGAGTTCAATTCCTGGTACAAAAAGAAAACATTTTAAAAGTAAATAAAAATAGAGATGGCATTTGAGTGAATAGAAAGTATCCAAGGACATCCTGAAATTGGGTTGAGAGTCACTGCTTTAGCTTTGTGTGTGTGTGTGTGTGTGTGTGTGTGTGTGTGTGTGCATTTGTGGTCCTGGGGATTAAACCCAGAGCCTTCATACTGAGCTACATCTCCAGTGTTCCCTCTTTCTTTTTATTGTTTATTTTGAGATAAGGTCTTGAATTACACAGGCTGGGCTCAAACTTATGATCCTCCTGTGTCAGCCTCTGAGAGTGCTGAGATTACAGGCATGCACTACCATGCCTAGCTTTAGCATCATCTTAGACAAAACCCTCTCAAACTATATGTGATAGTTAAGCTTAACTGTCAACTTGATTGGCTTGAGAGCATTGAGAGGATCACTAAAGCACACTTCTGGGTGTATCTGGGTGGATCACAGATGCATAAACTTGGGATTCATATCTGGTCCCTCGTGCCTTCCTCTGTGGTGCTGTTCCCCTGGCTTTCCAACCTGCACAGCTCTGCTACACCATACCCTTCCACCATGATGCCCCCACCTTGAAACCGGCCAACCATGACCTAAACCCTCCGAACCCATGAGCAAAAATAAACCTTTCCTCCTTTAAATTATGTTTGTCGTGTATTTGGTCCCAGTGATGAAAAGCTAATTCACTAGAGCAGTGATGGCAAAGCTTTTAGAGCTTTCAGCGATAAGAAACAGCCAGCCACACACGCCATAGGTTCTCTAGCACTACACTAGAGGAATAGAGAAGCTCAGGTATGAAGGGGACCCAAAGCGATTCAGACAAACCATTCAAATCCCCTCGTACCCCTTTAACAAAGGGGCCCCGCCTGGGCAGCAGTCCACAAGTTCAGGGTTGTAATTTCCTCCTAAAGTGGTTAGAGCCATGCTTAGACAAGTTGGCCTGGCTATTCAAAAGCTCAGGAAGGCGAACTTGTGCCACCAGGCATCCCTCCATATCCTCTCTCTAAAGGTGGCAATTTGGCTCCCAGGGAGCATTTAGCAACCAGCCATCAGAGAGCACATGATTTGCAGTTGCTGATGTGAGTGTAAATGTATAATTTTCTGTGCAGAGAAAGCCTCATTCATTCTCTGAGAGTTTTCACCTTCACAGAGACACTGTGGATCCCAACACAGTGTCTATGACTTTGACTTGCAGAAAAGTACCTCCTGGTCAGGTAGTCTGGGTCCATATGAGAAAAGAATCCACCAGCACTCATGCAGTGATGATGTCCTGGGCATATGGTCCTGCTTGCCTCCTCCAAGAGAAAAGGCACATGTTGCCTACTTCAGGAGAAGAACACTAGCAGTGCTTTGCCAGCACAAGAGAACTTGGGCACTGGCTGCCTTTAGCCTGTCTGAGACTTCCTCTGGTGTGCCAAGCACATATCTAAGTGGCCCATGGTGGGCAGGTATGCAGAGATTGCAGCAGGGCTCAGAATTCCATGTGCTTTAAGTTTTGATAGAGATTTCAGCTCAGTACAAAAGAGAACAGAAAGAAAAAATATCCAAAATCCCTGAAAAGGTTCTCCCTACCATTAATAATATTTCTGTAAAATTATATCAGCTACACACACATACACACACACAATGACAAAGATCTTTCCTTTAATTCTTCTTTAAGACACTTGTGTCCTATATAAGAGTTGCTGAAGTAACGAAAACTGAACACGGCCCACATAGCCTTAAAAATGCTCCGTATTATCAGCAGCCATCAGGAGTGGTGGTTATTTCAAACAACTGATTGTGTGTTGTGCATAATGTGTGTGTTTATATGTGCATGTATGTGTGTGTGTATATATATATATATATATGCATATATATCCTTGATTTTTATAACACACACATCAGAGACCAAGGAGAGGAAGGAAGGGGGAGACTGCATGTTATAACCAGAGAGAAATAATTTCAAAGCAGCCCTGAGCAAAAATAATGGTTGTGACAACCCGCTGTTGAGCACTGCATGTGTGCCTAGAACTGGCCAAACACCTTTCACGTGTACCTCGGGGTTGCACTGAGCAAGAGAGGGGATGAAGTTGTGCTCGCTGTGGTGGTGAGCACCACACTTCAAGCCTCCTGTGTGCATAGCGCAGCCAAAGCTTCCTTGCCAATGCTGAGCACCCTTCTGGGTTTCTCTGAACAGCATGAAAGAAAATTGAATTCCATTTGGAATTTGTGTTTGGATATGGGTAATGAGCAAGGGTGGAGGCCAAGCTACATGAGGAAGAAAATCACCATTAAGTGAGGAAGAAATATAGAAAAATCATCCCTCTGTAGAATCTCTGAAGGTCCTGGAAAGAAAAGTTTCTGGGGCAAAAATCATGTCACTAATCCTGAGCCATTCTAACAAAAAGCACCTGTTCCAAGAAGGCAAAGCAGCCCAGGCCGGCACAGTGTACGTTATTATCAATAGACTATGGACTAAAACACCAGGCCTGGCACTTTCAGAATTTACATGACTAGCATTTCCACCATTTGCAGTTTCTTTTCACACAGCCCAAAAGTCTCACGTCTGCTCCAACTGTTTTGGAACTGAGGTTCAACAGGAAGAGTATTCATTGAAAAAACTTTCCAACAAAACTTCTGTGAGTACCAAGCATGGTGGTACCTGCCTGTAATCCCAGTACTCCAAAAGGCTGAGGAAGGAGGATTATGAGTTCGAGCCCAGTCTGCTCAACTTAGTGACTTAGCTAGATACTGTCTCAAAATAAAAAATAAAAAGGGCAGAGGATATAACTTAATGAGAAGGCCCTAAATTCAAATTTTAATACCTTTTCTTCAATATGTAGAATGTCAAGTTCTTTTGAGGAAACATATTCCAACTGTGACTACATAAGATGTTTAGTTATTCTGGGTAAAATTAAGCCCTCTTCATTGCCTGAACCAACATCCTCCTGCAAGAACCCCGAAGTTGACTGATGTTCTGCTCTCTTTGGTACAATGGATGAATCTGAATCAGAGTTCAGCTTATGGTCTCCTCCTTCATAATTTCTCCTTTAAGTTTCAGAGCCTAAGACAAAGATCATTAGTTAGATAGGAAATTGGACAGATGATAAAATATGCCTCTATGTACGGCTTCATGTCACATGTAGAGTCTAAGCTATTTCTCTCACGACTAGTAGGACAGGCCTTCTTAGCAGCAGCAGCAGCAGGAACAATCACAAAAAAAGATTCTGACTTCCACCTATAGATCTGAATTTTGGGTCAAGTCAGCAGTACTCTTTGGCATTTGGAAGCTGCTGAGTTCTCCTTGACACCTTTCCCTAAGGCTATTTGATCTTTTCCTTCTGCCCAGGCCTCGGGGTTCTTTGTTTTAATATCTGCCTCTGAGTGTTTCCTTGAGCATCACACTCCACTCTGTCTCCCCTCTATTCAGATTCTTCTATCTCATATCTTTATGCTTCAGCTATTGAAAGTCCAAGGCTGTCAGTTAAGGTGCCCCCAGACTGGGCACCTCAAAGGTAAATTTTTAATATCAAGAAACTATGTGTGCTATACTCCCTTTGCTGACATCCCAATAACCTAGCAACCTCCCTGTCCAAAGAGCTTTCGCATATACAGTCCCTGCCATGCATGGCCATCGCTTTCCACCCTTCTGCTTGGCTGTCATCACCAACAAGGTGTCTGCCAGCCAAACTCAGCTTTTGAAAAACTCACTACACCGATGCCAAGGACTAAATTCCCCTTGCTGACATCCCAATAACCTAGAGAGCTTCCTGTCCAAAGAATTTTCACATATACAATCCTTGCCATGCACAACCATCACTTTCCACCCTTCTGCTTGGCTGTCATCACCAACAAGGTGTCTGCCAGCCAAACTCAGCTTTTCAAAAACTCACTACACTGATGCCAAGGACTAAACTCTGTATACAGAACATTGCCTGGTTCATTCCTCCAAAGAGGCCTCCGTGGCAAGCATGGGTTGGAAGGCCCAAGAAAGTCCAAAGGCTTTAGCTCATCTCATCCTGTTCTAGGACATCCTGTTTGAGAAGCAAAATGCTCCCCAGCATAAGGGATCTTCCAAGTGTCTGGTTCCCAGGTGGGAGTCAATGATATTACGAATTCATTTGAGAGAGGTTAAAAACCCTCTGGCTGATGACCAGAGCAACCACGATATTAATTCAGTGGCTGGCATTCTGAAGCTCTATTTTCCTGGGCTGGAAAACCCCCTCTTTCCCAAGGAAAGACTTAATGATCTGATTTCTCGTGCCATCTTTCCCAGTGTAGAGATGAGAATATGACGGACCCTTACAACCTGGCCATTTGCTTTGGCCCAAAACTGGTGCCTGTCTCAGAAATACAGGACCAGGTGTCTTTCCAGGAACATGTGAACACAATTGTCAAGATGATCATTATCGACCATGAGCTCATTTCCCCAGATTCTAAAGAACCGGGTGGCCCTGTTTATGAGAAACGTATGGCTGGAGATGACAGCAGTGACAGGCTACAAGTGAGCACAGTACACTGGAGGAGGTAGACCAGCTGGCTGGTACAGAACCCCACACCAGCAAAGATGGTATGACTTGTGCCCTTGCTATTATAAAACCAGTCTCCCTATCCTTTTTCTCCTTTTTAAATAATTCTTTATGTTAAAAACTCACTAGATGCAAAAGGATGTTTGCAAAATGTGTCAGATGTAAAGGATATTAAATGAACCCTCATGGAACCACCATAAAAAGAGAGAGCGAGAAGCAAAATGCAAGGCTATGGTTTTTCTGAATACGCGTGTCTTCCCCAAATCGCTGTGTTGGAAACTAATGCTGACTCAGTGTGGTAAAACTAAGCAATGGGGTCTCTCCAAGCGATCCCCCCCCAGGTATCTTCCTCAAAGAGCTTAAGTCACGATATGAAAGTGGGACATGCCCACCAATGTTTACAGTGGCACAACTGCAAGTAGCTAAATCCTGGAAGCAGACTGTGTACCCATCAACAGACTGCTGGGTAAAGAAAATGTGGTATTTATATATGATGAAATACTACTCAACCATAATGAATGACACATTTGAGACATCTGTAGGAAAATGGATGCACCTGGAAAGTGCAATGCTGAGTGAAATAGGCCGGGCACATGAGTTCAGTACCATGTGGTAGCTCTCAGTTGAGTGAGGCAAAGTACAAACAAAATGATAAAGGACGGACAGCAGGGATAAAGCGGCGGATCTCTTGCCATAGAGAAGGGATCCAAGGAAACAAGGGTGAGGTGTGAGGAAGAGGGGAAGGGGAAGTGAGAGAAATAAAGATTCGCTGTGCGTAGGAACCTCATAGCCCCAATTAACGTAAACACTACGTGTCATAACATGAGCCAAGTCAAAAGTCAGCAAGGTGAAGACAGGGACAGGGGAACCCGGGGGGAGACAAGCTGCGGTGTGTACACGTAACCACTCCAGGGTGACTGTAAACTGCATGAATCCTAAAACGTACTAATGAAATGAAAGAAGAGGTGGGGTCTTTGAGGAAGTAAGTCATCAGTATGCAAATCTCATGAACTATGATTAGTGCTTTTATCAAAGAGGTCAAAGCAAACACCCAGTCTCTTCCAGCCCTCCTGCCCTTCCATCATGTGGGGACACAGTGCTCACGCTCCTCAGAGGATGCAGCAATGAGATGCCTTTGGGAGGTGGAGCTAAACCCTCACAAGATAGTTCATTACTTGGTGCTGGGCCTTGGGACTTCCCAGCCCTCCATGCTTTGTCTATTATTTATAAATGAAAGAAAAGACACAAGGGATGCTGCCCACCTCCTAACCAGAAGTGGACAAAATGATTGAGCAGGGGTATTTTCCTTCTGATTGGAGAGAAAAAGTTCAATGGGAAGATGGCCAGGTGGCTGGAAGAAAGCCAACAAAATATCTACCATAATAACAGACTACAGAGTCACAGGAAGTAGATGAAAAACTTAGGCCGTACTAAGGGGACTCCAAAATTACCACAAAATCAAGGAGCATTGAGTGCCTGCCCAGGTGATATAAGAGGCATTTAGCACACCGTATATTTTCTGCTGAGCAGGGGAAGCCTGATCCCAGTTACAGTACTCAAACTCCATACCTTGCCCCCTTCCAGCCTTCACATCAACTCCATGAAGCAGATGCTCATGAACTCATGACAAGTGGGGAGAACTGAGGCATAAAGAGCATCTCCTACAGTACCATTGAGCTAAAAATAAATGGTAGCGCTGGGAATGGAGGCCAAGACTGTCCATTTAGCAGCACTTGGGTCACCTGGTTGAAGGCCCAGAGATGTATAGGGAGTTTAGTGATGTGTGAGTGGGAACTGCATGATTGTTTAGGAACAGGATAATGGAACCCAACACTGCGCCCATCCTTGGTTCTTTGAATGTGACACACTTCACACTACCCCAGGAAGGACACCATGACTAAGTACATTCCAATCACAATGAAACTGTCTCCAGCAAGAACTTTTAGAACCTTCCTTATCAGGGACCCCTGCAGTGAACTCCCCAATCTCCTGCTAAGTGTTACAGTGCACGGTGAAAAGAAAGAACAAGAGACAAATAACAGTGGAACGGGAATCTGGGCTGGCCAGTGCTCCCAGGGAACAAAAGACCACAAGGCAGCCAGAACCAGGGTATTTATGGGTCACATTTACACTGAGGAAAATGGTTGAGGGGGTTACGACTGGATGTGCTAGATCAGTGGCTAGGCAGGCAAGGCTTGTGAAAAAGGGAGCAAAGCATTCCTGCAAAAGGAACATAACAGCCAGATTCAGGTTGTGTTCAACAAGTAACCTGTTTGATAGTCAGTTCTGGAAAGGAATTTTCTCTGGAGTCACACAGGCCTCAGAAAGATGTTATATCTTCACCTCAGAGTCTCACAGCCCACTTCTCTGGGCTCAACAGTGGCTGCTGGCAAGGAGCCCGACACGCCATCCACTTGCTTCCATGAAGACACGGCCTTAGCCAGACTCACTATTCAAACTGAAAGCCAGTTTAGGGAAATCACCTCTGCACAGCCTGCATTGCTCACCAGTAAGCACAGTCACATTTAGGTCTGGGGGAGGGCAATGTGGCATCCCTCCACGTGCCTGAAGGAAACAGCCATGCTGACCATCCATGCTATCCTAAGCATGTTCTGGAGCCCACGATCTATCACTTTGGTCTACGGTGATTGGACGAGAGTGACACCTCAACCTATAAGCTGGCATAGGACAATCTTGTGCTCAAGAAAAGAATCCCCGATTGTGTAATGACTGAGCTAACAAATTTTCCTGAGAACAATGTGTGCAGAAGAAAAGAAACAATTAATAGTAGGCAAAACAGTGCTACTCAGAGGCAATGAGAAAAAACACAGAGTGGCAGAGTCCCACAAATGATAAAGAACTAGAGTTTGATTTATGAAGTCCCGGTTCTGAGGTGGGGAGTCTGTGCTGCTCAGATCATAGCACCTTCACCAACCTCTTAGGACTGAACTGTTCTCAGACTCAGGAGTCCTAGCTACAGCATGACCCCCAGGTCCTCAATATGCCTGTATCCTGGATCCACATAAATCCTCACACTGAAGCCATCCAGGCTTTGGGTAGTCTGAGTGAGTCTCTGATTGTGCAATCAACCAGGGTCTGTTTCTGTTGCGGTGAAATATTTGGGAATAGTCATTACCTCCAATAAAACCTCAAAATTTAGCAGCACCAAAGCAGAAAGCAAACAATAGCTACAGACAGCATGATTTATGGGGAATACTTCTGGTTTGGTTTTTCTATGCTGGTATTGCTTTATTAGTGTTCCTGGTCCTCATCCCAAATGTCATGAGCGTTTCCCTTTCACCTCTATATCTCCATCAACTTCACCACACTCATGACTTTGTTTATCATCTGATAATGAGAGTGTAACACTTTTGGGAGCTGGGCAGCAAAAGCATGGATAGAAAACTACTGTGTTAACTAGAGCTTTCTACTGACAACTCTTTCATCAGATTATTGCTGTCTATTGGCATTTCCCTATGTCCCTGGGCCAATCTACAATGGAAACAAAAGCACAGACAGTCTGGCCTCTTTTCCAGGCGCTGCAGTATGCCCCATGCTATTCGGGATTTGCTGTCATAGTCTTTACTCTCTTCTTAATTTTAACACACGACTCTGCTCTCCCATCTACAAGGAAGACTGCTGGCCTTGGCCAATAACAGTGTTCTATGTTTCTCAGGCCAAGAACTTTGGGTGACTATGCGACTAGGAAGTTTCAGTAACACCTAAACCTGGATTCTGTGTTGCTGCTCACAATAGGAAAGCCTGAAAGAATTTAAAATTTAATGCTGCAGAACATAATGTTTAATATTTCTGAGACTATGCATATATTGTTCTTAAATATCCTCTCTCAGTCGTACCAGATCTTGATGATGCTTGACAATCTATGTGCTAAAAATTGGTAATATACAAACTTCAGTAATTCACAAGGTGTTAACTAAACTGTAAGCTCCTTCAGAATAGTGTCAAAGTTTATTCATTTACCTCCTTACAACCTAGCATGATGCATGATACATGAAAAAAGCTTTAACAATGATGGAATGGGTTTGGGGATGTAGCTCAGTGGTGAAGCTCTTGCCTACAATGCACAGCAATGGAATCAATCGCCAGAAAAAAATGAAATAATGGAGGAAGGAGAGGGAATGAGAGGGAAGAGCAGAGGGCCCTGAATGAACATATGAGCCATAGGAACATACACCAAAAGCGTGAATTTCATACAAGTCTACCAAGCATATCCATCACCATGGACAAAGGAGATGAATCACAAACTGCTCACCTTGGTTCTGACTTTTCCTAACCACCAGTCTCCTTCAGGTCAGACTGTCACCTGGAAGTATAAATTCTGTGATGAAGGGGGAAATGACCTAAACTGACCAAGCTTCCAGATGCCAAGCAGGACCAGAGATGGCCTGTTTGTGTGTCTATGACAATAAGCTGTTCTCTTTTTTAAGGTTATGTTTAGAGCTGTCACTGGACTGTGTGGTCGTAGTGAGCGTCCTCCTAACCACCTTCTCCTGCCCCCCACTGAGTGTCATTCTAAGAGCTACTCTGGCTATAATAAGCACATGAATTACTTTTAAGCTAAAATTTAAATGTTAAATTATGTAGCTGAAACTTTTTAGAAAATGGTTCTTACTAGCCAAACAAGCTCTATTTTAAGGCTTGGCAACATCATTATCTAGTATTTCCAATGTGGTTGAAAAATTGTACATACTGCACTTTCAACTGTTTCACTGAAGTTCAAAATCAACATTGAGGTAAAAAAATAAAAGCTGCCTTTTATTTAGAGGAACTTTACAGCAGTAAAAAAAGAAAGAAAACTTGGAACTAGATTTCCAGTAGGAGTGACATTGGTAGAGTGGACAACAAGACCTTCACTCTCTGTGATAATTAGTATAGTTCGACAGGTGAGGTGACCAATAAGACCTTAATTACCTATGATAGTGTAGTTAGATAATGAGTGGCCCAACAACGCTATGTAGGGTGTGTTAGTCAGCTTTCCACCGCTGTGATGTAACACCTGAGAAAAATCAATGTAAAAGAGGAAAAGTTTATTTGGGCGCCCAGTCCCAGAGGTTTCAGCACATGGTCATTGGCTCCACTGTTCCTAAGCCTATAAGGAGATAATGTATCGCGGAGGAGAAAAGCTACTTCATGTAGCCAACAAGTAGACAAGCAAGTACACCTGAGAGGAAGCAGCTAGGAACAAGATGTAACCTCCGAGGTCACACCCCATGGTCCGCTCCCCTTAATTTTTATTACCTCCCAATAACTCCATAAAATTATGGCTCCCTGAATGGCTTTTTCCCACTGATGAAGTCAGAGCTCTCACACTAATTCTTCCCACCCACAGGGCAAATAGATAACCCTCAAGGAGCTTGCCTTCTAGAGAGTACAGACAGAAAAAGGTGATGGATTGTTTATTATAAAAGATTATAAATGCTACTGAAAAAAGGAAAAGTTCTGCAATGGCAAGGATGGGAAATATGTTGGGAAGAGAATTATTAAATAGTCCAAGGCCAGATTCAAAGAAAAGGTCACATTTTAACAGATATGTGAAGGAGATGAAACTGAGGAAATGTTGTGTGTGTGTGTGTGTGTGTGTGTGTGTGTGTGTGTGTGTGTTTAGATATTTTGAGTCTTGCCACCCTGACCTGAACAAACAGGCTAAACCAGCCCTCAGGATTCTAATGGAGACACTGGGGCTAATGACAAGAAGAAAGGGGGAGATCCTGGCCTCTCTCTGCTCTTTCTTAGGTGAGGTGCTGGTCTCTCTCTGCACACACTGTTCAGCAATTTTCCCCAGTCACACTCCTTAGTGCTGCTAGTGCATGGAGATGTCAAGCAGGCATCTGAGGACAAAACTCATCTCTTTCCACTGCCATTGGCTGCTTCTCTAGGATTTCTCTGTCCTCCCAACATCCTCCATGGTCAATTGTAAAGGAAGCTTATGCTAGATTCATTCCTGTTAAACAATTTGCACCTCCCTACTTGAGAGAAAAGTAATGGTGGGAAGAGTTGACACCAGCACATATTTCCGTGTTTACAAACTGAATCTTGATTTAAGAACTTTGCCATTGAACAGACTTGATAGTGGTTAGCAAATGAAGAGATCACCCAGCATTATAAAGATCACGTCAACAATACTGTAAACTTAAACTGAAAGTCTACATATTTAGACCTTTAAATTTCATGATATTACACATTATTCAAATATTGCTTGCACTGTTTTTGTTGTTGTTGTATCAAGGATCGAACTGAGGACCTTGCACTTGCCAGGCAGGCACTTATGCCACAGGGCTATATACCCAGCCTCTGCTTGTGCTTTCAAATTAAGAAAAAAAAACACTCTTTGGAGTATTTTTCCCTTCTCTTTTGGTTTCCCACAAGGCAGCCAGCCACCTAGTTAACCTTGATCCAAACTCAAGCCCGACAGCTGAAGCAGTCAAAGCCTTCCAATTCTCCGTCAATGATCTTCCTTCTTGTCACTGATTCCACAACCCTTCATCTGCCCTGGATGCCCTTCTTCTCCAGCCACTGTACATTCAGATCCCAGCCACTACGTGGTTATTTTTTAATTGTGATAAATTATACAACATAAAATGTATCATTTTTAAACCAGGTGTGGTAACAAATGCCTATAAAGCCAGCATTGAGGAGGCTGAGGCAGGAGGATCACCATGAGTTCAAGGCCAGCTTGGGCTACATAAGTAAATCTAAGGCCAGCAAAATTACATAGCGAGAACTTGTCTCAAAAATAAAAACTAACATTTTGACCATTTAAGTATACAAATCAGTGATATGAAATACACTCACAATGCCATACAACCAACACCACTATCTAGTTCCAGAACTTTTTAATCATTCTAAGGGAAAACTTTATAATCACAAAGCAGTTTTTGTGTATTACCCACTAGCAACCACTAATGTGCTTTCTGGCTATAGATTTGCCTGTTCTGATTAGCCCACATACACAGAATGATATAATACGTGAACTTTTGTGCTTGGTCTCTTTTCAATGGCTATTATATTGCATATGGTTATCTTCAAAGTAATTGCTCAGATTAGCAGATACAGGCATGTAACAAGCACAGTGTTTAAAGTGTTAGGCATGCTGTGCATGTAACAGTGCACTTCCAGTCATTCGCTGAATATATTTGGTTGTGTGTATGCACCATCTTTATCCATTCATCCATCGATGGCCAGCTTGTTTGTTTGTACCTTTTAGCTTAGGGAACAGTGCTGCTATGAACATTTGTGTACAAGTTTTTGTTTGAATACCTGTTTTTAATTCTTTCTTACACTGATTTTTTTAAGCCTGTCACTCACAGCATGATATTCAGGTGGTAACATTACTGATGACATGAGACGTAAGGAGGAAGGGCCCTTACAAAGCAAGCTCCCTTCTACCGTCTCTCCAGCTCCAGGTCCTTGGTTTCTGTAGTAGCCATAAACAAATTTTTCACCTTTTCCCTCAGATTTGTTCTCTTCCCCGTAAGGTCCTCTCAGGTCTTGTTGGTTGATCAGTCTCTCTCTGTCCCCACTCCCTTCTTAACTACAAGAAGGTGTATGACAGAAATACTTCTAAACAAAAACAGCCCTCTTGCTGAAAGGAATTCTGCTGAATACAATTTTCTTCACCTTGTTATATAAGGACCTTTGCCAAACTGGCCTGAGGCTCACACTGATGAACCCAGGAAGCCAGAAAGCTCACGCCAACATGGGTTTCCTTGAAGAGGAAAGAGATACTCATTGGCATCACAGGTGAGTAAGGTCAGCCCTCGGGGTAACCCACTCGACTTCTGTGCACTGAGTCAGTGAAACTGAGACCACAGTTTTTTTTGAGTCTTTGGGGAATCTGACAGATTTAAAAGTGTATAAAGCTCCCCAACAAATCAAACTAATGCGCTAATTCTAACTGTTTGGCTGATGCCTAGGTCCTCAACCCATCTCAAGACCAGTCCTACCCTGGCCTTGTCTCTCACATAGGGCAATGAATTAGGACAAGACCACCAGATAATCCAGGATCTGGTAAGAAATTTAAAAAGAGGGGTGATTTAATGTGACACAACCACTAGAAGTGTTCTGACACACATGGGCTCAGCTCTGGGCCTCTTGAGCAGGGTCTATAGTAGTGAGACAGAACAGCACACAACTTTCCTGCTAAGTTTAATTCAGTGAATTGATTTCTGTCTATATGCTGGATACTAGTGATATAACAATGAGAACGAAAGAACCCATGTCACAAAGGATTTCCATTTCATGGGGCAATAAAGGCAGCCAAACAAACAAGGTTGTGTGGCTCTAAAGTTAGAAAGTTAATGGTAAAATTAGAAAGTACCTGAAGTTTATAAAGATATAGACATATGAAAAGTTTTGTTCTAAGAAAGTACCTGAAGTTTATAAAGATAGAGACATATAAAAAGTTTTGTACTATGCAAACACTACTCCAATATAAGTTGGAAACATTAATGTCAAACTAGACTTCAAACAAAGAATATTTCTAGACATAAAGAGAAGCATTACCTATAAAAGGGTGAGTTCAGGAAGGCCCAAGGATCCTCATTGTCTTTGTACCTAGTATGAAGTCCTTCAAAATAAATGGGACAGCTGATAGAAATCAAAGGAAAAAATACACAAATCTACAACTACCCATGGAGACTTTAACATGCTCTTCCTAGTGTTTGATAGAAAAAGCACACACAAAAAACTTGTAATGATATTGCCTCAAACACCACTATCAATTAACTGGACCTCATTGTTATTAAGAGAACTGTCCCACAAGGAGCAGCAGAATAAACATTTTTAAAAATGTGATTGGGACATTCATAAGAATAGACTATTTTAGGTCATACAACAAATCAACAACTTTAAAAGAGCTAAAATCATGCAAAATATGTTCTATAAACAGACTGCAATTAAATGTGAAATTAACAATGAAAGGATGTCTGGGAGATCCCCTAAGATTTGAAAACTAAAAAAACTCACTTTTGGATAACACTTGAGCCAAAGAAGAAATCAAAAGAGAAATTAGTACATAATTTTAATGTAATGAAAATGAAAGCACAACACACCAAAATTGTAGAGTGCAAGTAAACCAATGTTTGGATGGCACATCAAATGTGTATTTCAGGTCTGGGGATATAGCACAGTGGAATAAAGCACCTGCCTGGCAAGTGCAAGGTCCTGAGTTCAATCCCCAGTACCGCAAAGAAAAAAAAAGTGTGTTTTAAAAAGAAGAAAGACCTTTTACCAATGACCTGCACCTCTACATTAGGAATGAGGAATAGCAGACCAGGTGATATCACATAAGTAGAAGAAAAGAAATAATGAAGAGCAGAAACCAATGAAATAGGACCAGAAAATTTATGAAATCAAAATGTACTTCTTGAAAAGTTTAACAAAGTTTAAAAACATTTAACCACACCAATGGAGAAGAAGAAGGAAGATACAAATTATCAATATCAGAAATGAAAGAGGAAATATCATAGATTCTATAGAAATTAAAAAGATAATAAGGAAAATAGGCAAAAATGTAATAACTTCAATGAAGTTGATGATATATTTGAAATAAATTATATGTATTAGCCATGAGCAGCCAGAAATTGAAATTTAAAAGCAGTATCATTTACAAGCACATTACAAACATGAAATATTTAGAAATAAATTTAACAAAATATATCAACTTATATACACTGAATATTAAAACATTAATGAAAGAAAATAAAGGTCAGAAGAAATGGCAAGATAAAAATCATTCTATGGGTCAGAAGATTCAATATTATAATATTGCATCCTAATTGACCTACAAATTTGATACAATCTCAATGAAAATTCCTCTAGGCTTTTTAGTGTAGAAATTTGAAGAAAAATATGGTACTTAAGAATGTAAAGAATCCAGAATAGCTAAAACAATTTTTTAAAAAAACTAAAAATTCATATTCCCTGTTTTCAAGACAACATGGTATTAGCGTAACAATGTAACAGAACAAATAATCCAAATATAGACCTCAGGTATACAGTTAATTTTCAACAATGATGCCAAGGATAATTCAATAGTAAAAAATTGTGTTTTTAAATAATAGTGCTAGAATAATCCACCAAAAATCCATATACTTGCCAATAGAAAAATTTTAATTTTTACCTTTAACATTTACAAAAATTAACTCCAAATGCGTCATAGACTTAAACATTACAGCTAAAAATGTAACATTTTGAGAAGGAAATATAAGATCTTTATAATTTTATACAAAAATTTCCTAGACAGAACTCCAAAAACTCATGAGCTATAAAAACATTGATGAATTATACTCCTTTTAAAAATTCAGCTATTTAAGGGCTAGGGATATAGCTCAGCGACAAAAGCACTTGCCTGGCAAGGAGAGGTCTTGAGTTTGACTCGTGTTACATCCCCCACAAAAAAATTCTAGGCCAGGGAGATAGCTCAGCAGCACAGTGCTTTCCTGGTAACCATGAGGTCATGAGTTCGATTCCTGGCCCAAAAAAAAAAAAGATAGTGCTAAAAACATGGAAAGATAAGTGAATAAGTGATAGACTTGAAAAAACATTTGGAAAACAAATATTTGATCAAAGTCTTGTATCTAGAATATTAAAAACATTCAATAAATATGCAACACAATAACAATCGGCAAAATATTTACCAAAAATAATAAATGGGTGTAAATAAGCACATGAAAAGAGCTTATTTCTAGCCTTTACAGAAAGGCAAATTAGCCAGGCATGGTGGCGCACACTTCTAATCCCAGCACTGGGGAGGCTGAGACAGGAAGATTGTTGGGAGTTTGAGTCCAGCATGGGCTACAAAGTGAGCTCAAGACCAGCCTGAACTGCATAGCAAGACCCTGTCTTAAAAAGACAAAAAAAAAAGAAAAGAAAAAGAAAGGCAAATTAAAAGCACCATGAGGTAACACCACCCACATACTGAAAGTGCTGTTGAATATCACAAACAAATGGGACATTCATATATGGCTGGTGAGAACCCAAAAGGGTATAAATCCTTTAAAAAACAGCATGGCAGCTTCTCAACAACAGTAAAAAGGAATGAAAACACAACATTAATGAACCTCAAAAGCATTATGTGAAGTGAAAAAAAGAGACAACATCATTTCTGTACAATCTCATATACAGGAGCATTTCAAAAAAGACAAAACTAAGCGCAAAAACTCAGGTCAGGGTTTGCCAATGATACAAGAGAAATGTAACTCCAGACCTCCTAGATGTCAGATGTGCCGTTTGTGTTCCATGAAACTGAGGAATGCAGTACAAAGGACAGGGAAGATTAAGAGTAGGAAGGGCTAGTGAGAGAGCTCCTGCGAGACAGGAGGGTCCTCAGCACCAAGGCCCTTTGTCAGGGGTAATTTATACAACAAAGTCACACATGGGTACAGTGTGGGTCAAACTACATCAACCAGTAAGATTACAAGTATAGCTGCTTAGCTAATAATGATCCAGTAAGGAAGCAGGACACGCGGCAAGGCCGTAAGGCTAGCACCATTAACCTTGGCTTCTCTATGACCTCTACCACAGGAACAGTTTTGGGAAGGATGAGTCCAGATGTCCTGGTCACCCAGCTGGGTGTCTGATGCATATCTGAACTTACTGGACTAGGTGGTGCAAATTACAGTATAATCTCGATTAATCCCTTAGGGACATGTGCAAGTCTGGCCACTGTGATTTTATCTTGCAGCGTTGCTTTTTCAGATGCACCTCCTTTCCGAGGTCTATTTTTCCCTGACTTCCCCGTCCCTTTCCCAGTCCCCTTCCGATAGCATATTAACTTCTGACTTTGCTGCCTATAAACACCAGAGGCTCTAGTGACAGAGGACTGACTGCAAAGAAACAAGGGGACTTCTAGGTGATCAAATTAGTCTATATTTAATGGTGATGGTTACTAACTGAAAACATTTGTCAAAACTCACTGGACAGTACATGTTAAAATGAAGCATCTTACTATCAGCAAGTTAGACCTCAGTAGCCATGACTTTTAGAAAAAAAAAATTTTAAAAGACTGTCAGCTCACAGGATCACCTGGAGAGGGAGGCCTCACTGCCAGCAGCAGAGCTTAGAATCCTGCTGGGTCGGGACCTCTATCCCACTGCCAGGCAGTCTTCACAGCCTCCACCATCGCCCTCAACGCATTGCCGCCTGACCCTGACTGAGTCCTGGGCCTCTAGAAACGGTCGGCTCCATCTGCAGAAATGGGTGCTGCCTCGGCCCCTGCCTCTTCACCTCGCTATTGGAATTCTGGAGCAGAGACATCTGATTGGGAGCACCGGGTCATATGCCCATTCCTCAACTGCAAGCCAGAGAGGGACCACACACCAGCTTCCAACGGAGGGGCTGAGTCTGTACCCTAAGGCAGGGAGCTCCTTTGACATGGCAAGCAAGGTCCCCACCTTCTCCCCGACAGATTCTTTGCAAGGTAGTCAAGAACAGTAAAAAATATTCACCACACCTCACGTTCATGTCCAGCGCTAGAGGAATAAAGACTGAACTCTCTATTTGGCGTCCAAAGCCTGACCCTAACCCGTCTCCCTAACCTCGGCACCTCCCGCTCGCCTAGCTGGCTCGCAAGTTCTCATTCCCCTAGCTCTGGCATTTTGCTTTGCTTGAAACGTCCTCCTGCACCATCTCCATGGAAGGAGTCCCTCTCATTGGCCAGAACCCACTTCAGAGAAGCCCTGCCCAAGCCCCTGGGTAACACACACCAGTCACCTGCCACACTCTCCTCTATGATAGCACTCAGCAGTTGTAAGATAATAAATGCTTGGTGGATGAGAATTACCCTTCTCTAAACTAAAGAAGCAGCTTCCTAAGCAAGATAAACTATAAAAATAAGAAGTTAAAACTGCTGATATAGTCAAAAGAAGTACAAAAAGCCTGGCATGGGAGCATATACCCAGAGTCTCAGCCACTTACTTGAGAGGCAAAGACATGAGGATCACTTTAGCCCATGAATTCAAGACCAGCCTGGGCAGCACAGTGAGAGCCCATGTAAAAAGGGGAAAAAAACAAAACTTGGGGGACCTTCCAGAAAGTCTGAACCAACAAAGGACCTTTGACCCAATATCCTTACTCCTCACTGTGTCCTGAAAATTCTCCCTGAGCAAATAAGTTAAGACCTATCTGAAAACTCTGACTAAGCCAAGAAACACAGGAAAATGAAACACCCTCAGATCCCAAAGGGCCCAAGTCCAGATCCCATCTAAGTCTTGACATGGGAACATGGCATGCAGCTGAAATACATTGCAAAATGCTTTTCACTGATAACAGGCAGAGTCAACAATTAGATTGAAGATCCAAAATTACTCCCAGCAAAACAAACAAAATACAACTAATAGATACAGTTGACTTGAAACTCAAATAATTGCTTTGGTCTTCTTTCCCTATTGACTGGCCCAAGCAACCACATGAGACATGAAGAGGTAACATTCCAGGGAAGAACATTCTGGGGATGAGATTGGCCTGAATTCTTGGCGTGGCGGACAGAGCCCCCTGCTTCCCAGGCAGTACATATGCTAGGTGAGAATCCACAGATCAACTCCGTTTGACCTTGACCCTAAGGCCGCCTTGTACTTGTCTTGCTATCTGGACATTCTCTCCTCCACAAAGACGCCTTCATGGTAATTTATTCTGCCTTCCTTGTTTAAAATGGCCACGTGCCCTTTGCTCTCTTTCATCTCTGCTTTTCTCTTGGCATTAGCCTCCTGGGCACATAAGGCTTCTGAATTTGTTTGTGGATTTTTCAGTTTTGAGCTCCTTAGCTTTTTAGCATTCTTGGATATCTGTGATGGAGTCCTTTACTTCCCTAGTATATACTGCGTGTTGCTCCCTTTTTAGGAGGGCTCCAGCGATGCTAATTTCAACGATAGGCTCCTATGGAGCGCTAATGGCAAAGAGATGGCAAAAAAAAAAAATTCAGAAAGAGAAACCTGTCCAGCCCAGGCTGAATGAGTCATGGGGGGCGTGCAGAGGGGCCAGAGCATCGACGAGGAGCCAGGGTGAAGGGTGCTGCTGCGCTGCCCTCTTCACACTGGTGATGAGGAGGGGCCGCCCCTGCACTGCTACATCTCCCTGCCTGCCTGTTCCACGAGCTGTAACAGCAGCTCAGGGGCAAGAGAAGCCGTCCAACTTACCAGCTCGCAGGAACTGCTCCTAAGAACTTTCAGAGCAGAGCATAAAAAATTAAAATTTAAAATAATCCACAGGGGAGAAAGGCTGAAGTCATTAGCAAAGGAAAATCCCAAGAGATATCATTGCTTTTCCAAATAGCACCCTCTGGGCTTGGGAACACATACCATACCCATTTTGGACCCCAAGAGAAAAAACGTTTTATAACCTTACCAAAAAAAGTTACATAAATAACACTATCCCCTTTGTTGCTCTCTTTTTTTTTCAGAGTTGTTTTGAAAATAGATAATTTTACTGATACGGGAGCCAAGAATTGTGGCTCTGTCTTGAAGAGCTGTTGGATGCCCTTCTTGGCAGAACTGTTTGTTTGCCTAAGATTATGCATGCTTGCTGCGGACATAAAAATGAGCCCAGGATTGGAGATCGCTGCACCTGAGCTGGGCGCAGAGCTGATTCCTGGCTGCTCTGAAGGAGAACCAGCCAACCCACTTACTCGCTCCCTATCTCCTCACATCAAAGCTCTCCCTTAACGAGGATACAAAGACACATGATCGGTCAAGCTGACCGAGTGATGATACACAGAAAAGGCACATGAGTCCTGCCAGTAGGGAGGGTCAAGAAGGCAAAAGGCAAGGAGAGAGAAGGCGAACTGCTAAGCAGAACTCAGCAAGACAGTTCATTGCTTAGAGGCTATCAACGTATTTCTGATAAACGGTCGCGCTCCAGGAAGAAAGGAAAAGAGCTCCAAGAGAACAGTAATTGTAAATGTGCACACATCGCAGGAACCCGGTTAGCTTAACTTCTACCATTCCCTAGTCTATCCCCAGTGAGCTGTTTCCAATTAGCCAGAGGAAATGGTTACAAAATCAGCGCTGCTATGAAGTGTGGTGGTATCATACAAAATAATAGCATAGAACCTGGAGGGAAGGGGGCCTGCCCAGTGCGCAGAGCTTATGTTTTGATGTAAATCTGCTTGAAATATAAGGACAAATGTAAGCTCCTCAATCCAAAAAGAAAGAAAAGTAGCTTTAAAGACATGACTAAACTAAACTTTCTTCAAAAAAGAATTCATCCCACAAATGTTCTTTGTGAGAGAGATACGTGAAAAAAAAATAATCCTGCCAAATCACAAGCCCGTGCAATGTGAGTATTCTTCTCTTTAATTATGGCCACTCAGCATAGTAATTTAGATATTAAATGTCCCGACCTAACAAAAGGATGAAAAGCAAATCTTTGAGAAATTATATGTAGCATTTAATGCCAGCTGTTTTTAAACCCACGCTTTCAGCGTTTGCTTCCCTTGTGCAGTACCCTCTCAAAAATAACTACCCTTCCCCTTGGAGGCTTGTCAAGAGCAGAACTTTGCTCACTGTTGTAATCCCATCATGCAGCCCAGCGCCTGGCTCGCAGTGAAGCTGAACAAATATTAGCTGAATCACTATCAATATGAACAAACACGCACGAAGTCACAGCCACTTTCTGGACCAGGGCCTTCCTGCAAATACTGCCCGCAGAGTAATCTTCTGAGCTGAGGGGAATGTTATTAAATTGGCACATCAGGATTTAAAGAATGAGCAGAGGACCTGTAGTTGTTAATCTACAAAAACACATTGATTTTATTAGCTTTGAGCTGAGAATCAGCTCAGGAACATAAGAGGAGGCAGAAACGTGGGCGCGTTGATTCTTTAGGGACCCTCGCCAGTCAGCTCCTCCTGTACCTCAACACGAGTGCATTCTTAGCTGTTTTGCTTGGAAGCCCATGAAACGGGCAGAGGGTATGTCTTATCAGCTTCCAGGTGTAGGCACTGGGCCCAGCCACTTCAAAGGGGGAAGCAGAGACCAGGAGGGACAGCAGAGTGATGGAACGCAGGATGACCTGCTGAGGCTACAGGCTTGTCAGATACAATACCTAACTGTTTCCCGGTCACCTGGAGTCCTGCTATTTCTTTGGTTTTCAAAAGACCCTGGGTCCACATCTAAGGAAGGGTTTGTTCACCCTGATAGAAGAAATAACTGAAAACAAACAACTGCACTATTTCTTCTCACTCTATCAAACCTGTGTTAACTCTTTGTGATCAAATTGACTGAAACAGAAAAGAAACTGACCCTCCACCAGTTGAAAGCAGACCAGCCTTCCATGCAGACCTCACATTTGCACATGTGTAAAGGGCTGGGTAACACTGCTCTGAAACCAACCACCTCTCCCTTTCTCTCTAGTCTTCAAGATTCATGTTTTCTTCCTGTGTCCTTTCCACACAGTATTAGGTGAAGTAAGGACCAAAACAAATATGAGAGGGCAGGGCAGAGTCAGAAACATCACATTTGTTTTGGACGTTATTTCTTCCCAAATAGCGGCTGATCCAGTGTTCCCTACAACTGCTTTCCCAAATGCACTGTTTATCTGACAACTGTTAAGTGCCTGTACCCTTTGTACCTGCACCCCTTCTCCTCAATGCCCTCAAAAGCTAAAAATGGACAGCACTGTGTGCCTTGATATGCCAGTAGTGAGTTTAGCAATTATTCACAAAAAAATACTGCATTTTGAGCTGATGGTTACCATGTGTGAGCTACCGCTAAGTCCTCCTCCCTGGAATTTTCAGAGCTATTTTGCTGTTTTCTGCAGGGCTGAGATGTGTAGCCTTCTTTCCATCTCAATTAAATGTTCAGCAGGGATTGGAAATCATGCTCTTTTCCTCTCTAAAATCTCAGGAAAAAGTTTCCTGGATTAGTTTCTCAATCTCAAAGGTTCAGAAACACTGTAGCTTCAGACTTGCAAAATAGTTGGGGTGGTAGAGATCGTTGCTATGTAACAGGTAGAGGAAAATGGCAAGGAACAAAATCCAGACTTTATGAAAAATTTCAACACAATTTTCAGAATTGTCTAAGAGCCACAAGTTACTCTTGTCCCATTTGTTCACACAACTTTTCACTCTTAATCTTGAGTGCATAGTTACTGCCATTATGTTACAGGCCATAGAATGACCCCTGTGATGTATTTGCCAGCATAAAAATTTCCCCCAGCACTGTCTGGCTAAATCCTTCAAGTATGCCTTCCCACTCTATCTGCATAACACTATGGTGTAATAGATTTTATCTAACGTGCTGTATCCTCTCACTTAGAAGTACAAGGGTGATTGCATGTTTCTGGGCACCAGGAAGCAGTTTTCTCCTTAGTCTACTAAGACTACTGCCCTATTGGGTTGATTATCTACAGACCCAAAGAAAAACAACCAGGCCCATTTAGCGCCTCAGCTTGGTAATAAGGACCAAATCCTAAGGCCAACTCTGGTCACACAGCACCCAGCTCATGTGAGGGCTTGGCCAGCAATGCTTTCTGGTAACCTAGAGCTAAACGGCGCCACTAAACTCTGCCACACAGGCAGTATACTGTCCAAAACACACGGGTCATCCAAGAAATATGAAGCCAAATTAAGAAGGCCAGAATTCCCTTTGAAAGGCCAGCAGACAGCATGGCGCCAGCACAGCATCGAGCTCCAGACCAACATCAGCTTCTATAAATCAGTGCAAGTAGCATCTAACCTCTCTAGGGGTAGGGTAAAACCTGAATCTACCAGAATCTACCATAGAGGCCACATCTGACATCTCGGCCTCTCTCATGTTGCCTTTCAGCACTCCCGAATATTAAATAGTAGGCTACATCCAAAGTCACTCAAGACCTGGGATGTGGTTGGTTTACCAAAACTGGAACCATAATTTAGTGTAAGTCTGCAGATTGGACAAGCACACACAAAATACCAGCAGTAACTTCAGGGGGGGTATTGCTAGGTAGCCTAAGGGGGCTACTGTGGTTACAGAAGTAAACACAAGTGCACAGAAGCATATGCATGCACACGTGCCCACATACACACACACACACACACACACACACACACACACACACAGCACATAATTTCTAATGAGCACAGCATCAATTTCATCTTAATGTTTTCTTAGAAAGAGAACTAGAAAGTTTGGGTTGGGTTTTGGGTTTGTTTGGTTTTAGTGCTGGATAAATCTTAGATGCTATTACTTAACCCAAATACCTCCCCCTCCTCCTCCCTTGACCCTCACTGAGATAGCTGAAGAGGGAAGTAAACACAGAGTCAAACCAACAATGGTATTTACCATATCAAAGGACCAGGGCTGATGAGCCTGTCTGCTCCACCTGGTTTCATTTTCTAGAGGAAATAGGGAAGCACTCGCTTCACAGCAAAAATTCCCCTCCAAGTTTCCAAGATTTCATGGACTTTTCTTCTAGATAAGAGCAAAGAGATTTACAGCTAAGTAAGACTGAGTTACTTTACTGACAGCACAACACAGACTACAACACATACCTTCCACTGTAAGTCATAAACTAGGAAATGTAAGACTTTCAGCTCAATGTTTCTGCAGGAGAAAAAAAGCACACCCATTAAGGCATATATTCAGGTGGTCTGTTTACGAATCATAGTCATTACACATAAAGCAAGGTTGTCTTTTTAAAAACATTCCAACAGGGTGAAGTACAAAGAGAGAGGGAAATGGAAAAATACACTCATAAGTTTCATACTTTGAACTTGTATTGAATTCATAATTTTGAAAAACCAACATGTGATATTTTATTATCTAAGCCTAAAAATGACAGCAAAGTTAACACACAATGAAAAGATCGAAGAAAATGGTGAGCTGCAAATCCCTTTAAAGTTCATCCAATTCACTCACCCCAGCTTTATACAAGCCTGAAAGAACAAAAGTCGTATCTATAAACTAGATAAAACACAGTCAACACAGAGCTGTTGTCAAACACACACGGATACCTAATGTCACACAAAACTGTAGCATGTCCAAGACGGCCGCCCAGCTCCACTGGCCTGGCCCTCTTTCCGAAACGACATCTGGTTTGTGGAAGACTTGAAGATGGTCCAGCACAGAGCAACAAAAGTTTCTTGAAGAATGGAAAGAGGGGCCACAAAGACGATGGAAAACAAATGGAACAGAGCAAACAGTCCTGTAGAAGATCCGTTTACTAGGTAAGGGTTTCTCTCATCTCCCCATGGGGAACGTGGCCCCTCACTTACCTACAGGGTCTTCTTCAGGCCTTCTCACCACTGGGAAGTGTACAGCTCAGTGGCATTAAGTACGTCCATGTTGTTGTGCTGCCGTTGCTACCCTTCATCCACAAAACTTTTCTCATCTTGAAAAACTTGGAGCTCTGTATCCACTAGACATTAACTTCTTCACTGCCCCAACCCCTGGCAACTACCACCATTCTACCTTCCAGCTTTATGAATTTGACAGTGCTGGATACCACGCACACGTGGAATCACACAGTATTTACCCCTTGGCGACTGGCTTATTTCATTTAGCATCATGTCCTCAAACTAAAGGATTATTTTTAATAAGGCATTTAACAAGTATTAGCTGAGGATGCTGACCAACTGTTTTCCATCTCCCATAAGAACAAAGGGAAGAAGAGAAAAATGTGTTTAAATTGCAGGGGTACAAAAAGCTGTCAGATGCTGGAATACAAACTCTTTTAGAGAAAGATTATGCCTTTTCTTTAGTACAAAGTGTTGTTAACGATGCGTTTGCCTATATCAAGTTGACATTTCCTTATGTTATTTTGAAATGATGTAGTTAAATCAACAACCCCTGACTGAGCCTCATATTGGAATAGTGTGGATTTTACTAAAGAAATAGAATATATCATCTTTTTCCTTCAAAAGCATACAAGTTCTCTGGGAAACAATATCACTTTCTGCAAGTTTTTTGCCGTACCCCAGGATTGCAAATAGCTTTCAAGTCAAGTGCCAACTCTAACAAACTGTTAGAGGCTGCCCGCAGCCCTCTGCTGAATTCTGAGGCACGGCCGAGCACAGGAAGGACGGCAGGTTGTGGTTACTTGTCATGGGAGAGAAGGGCCAGGGTAAACGCTGTACTCTTGCCAGTGCCGCCGAGTCTCTCATTTCTTGTTATGCTCTGTCTGTTGCTAAACACCGGTCAATACTTACTTCATATTTGTCTCTGCAACCAAAGTGAGCTTTGTGATAACTGGGGGCACCATTATTCTCTATGTACTTAACATGGCCATCCATGTACCATATAAATATGCAACTACGTAAAAAGAAACAAGTACCAAGGCAATCATTTCGTCAGTTGTTTACCTACTGTACCTCTCCTTCCGTCCGTGGCCTTTGCTCCACTGATACTCCTTACTTCCCTTTATATTTTTCCTTTCTTCGTCCAGGGCTCTTCCCCCCATACCCATGAGCGTGTCACATCTCTTCCATAACTGAAAACAACTACATTTCCAGGCCTGGGAGGCCCCAACTTCTAGGCTGTTTTTCTGTTTGTCCTTCAAAGTGAAACACAGAGTCCCTGTGGGCCCTCACCTCCCACCTCCTCTTTCACACCGTGCAGCCTGGGCTTCCCTTTACTGTTTTGACCACCAGTTAGCTATGCACTTACTAGTGGCTGAATTCAAGGCATCCTCTTCCGTCCTTACAAAGGTTGCCCTATCTGGTATATTGTGTCCTCCTAGCCCCTCCTAAGAATTACTTCACCATGACTTTCATTACTCACATTTCCCCTGGTCCTTTGTCTTCCCTGTCTGCCCCTTCCAATCACAACTTAAATGTCTGTGTCCTCAAGAGCCGGCCCCTCTTTTCTTCTTACCATGTGAGCTCTCTTAGCATTCTCCCCAGCAAACATCCCATCTCCAGTTATCCAACTGCCTCCCGCAAAATGCAACTGCTAAACGCCCCATACCTGTAACTCAGCCTCAGCAGAAGCTCCTCCTCCTCCTTCCTCCTCATATCGGTCTCCTTGCACTCACACACCTGGTTTTTTTTAAAACCTGGATAGTTAGCCCCTTCAGCAACCCAACTGTCTGCACCGGAAACTTGGGTGTCACCCCAGATTCCTCCTTGTTACTCTCCACAGGCAGTCACTCCTTATCAGCTAACTCTTTCTCCTTTACATCTTTCATCATTCTCCCTTCTTTCCACTCCTGCTGTCGGCACCCTGGCTTGTCTACTTCTCACCCCTGGCCCACAAGTCAGCCCACCTTCCTTGTCATTCTTGAAATGACTCCCCACAGCCTGCAAGATAAAAACCTAAACACTCTACAGGGAGTGCAAGGCCACTTATGACTTGGTATCTTAGTTACTTTTCTCGTTGCTGAGACAAAATACCCAATACCCAGACTGAAAGGGGAAAGGCTTATTTAGCTCACAGTTTGTGGAGGTTTCGGTCCATAATCAGCTGGCTCCAAGGCAGGGTGGCACATGGCACAGGGACAACAGTTCCTGGTGACAGAAGACAGCAAAAGCAACAAGAGCAAAAGGGGGAAGCAAGACATTTTTCCTCCCTTGTATCGTATAGAGGCTACCTGCCCTATGGGGAGAAGCATTCACACCGCCAATCCCAGCACTGGACAATGAGCCAATCACAGACTCCAGATTCAGCCACCTCCAAATCCTCCCGGTGACTGCAAGAGGCTTTTCAGGGGGACATCCAAACACAAACCATAACACTTGGCTTGTGTGCACAACCTCTATCCCTTTCTACTCTAACTCCTGACAATAATGAAGTCCTTTCCCATCCCAGGGCACACAGTTCCTTCACATATGTCCACTTTCTACCTTGTAGTCTTTCTTTGCTAAAACCTAGTCCAGTGATAGCGAACCTTTTAGAGCTTTCAGTGGTAACAAACAGCCTCCTGTGACACACATGCCATAGGTTTACCACCACTGCCCCTGTGCTCAAAATACCTTGCTATTATTTTTCACATATCAACTCCAAAATGAAGAAGTCTACATGAGCCAGGACTTTAAATTGCTAGTGCCTTAAAATTGGCCCAGAGTAGCTTAAGCCCAAGAGGAGCTAATCTGGTTATATTGCTAAGAAGAGGACTTTAAATTGCTAATGCCTTAAAATTGGCCCAGAGTAGCTTAAGCCCAAGAGGAGCTAATCTGGTTATATTGCTAAGAAGAATCCTATGGTAGATCGCAGAGGTGATTCAGCACTTCCTGAGCTCATGTCCCAGCCTAGCTGTCAAACCAATGCTTTGTTTCCTTTACATTTCTCTTTTACTCCATATTTTTATTCAATTAAACTGTGCAGAGCACAGTGCAGTGGCAAGCACCTGTAGTTTCAGCTGCTCCTAAGGCTGGGGCAAGAGGATTGCTTGAGCCCAGGAGTCTGAGAACAGTCTGGGCAACGTATTCAGACACGATTTTAAAAAATAAAATTTTTTAAAATTTGAAAGCTGTTTAAAAAGTGTTTTTGAAGATATAAGTTGTCATAATCTAGACACAGAAATGAGATGTAGAAACATTTCCCCCTAGTTGTCTGTCCTGTTACTAGTTATACCAATAGCTTGTATCATTTTATGGGCTCTTTCACTGTTAAAACAAAAAAGAAGAGAATCATATGACAGTTTAAACTGATTTAAAATAACTGATACATGTGTTTGCTTCAGCAGCATATATACTAAAAATAACTGATACAATTGATAGAATAACTTAACTAAGTATTTCTGTGATCTCAGATTTCTAAAAACTAGTGATAAAGCCAAGCAAAGTGGTATGTGTCTATAATCCCAGCACTCTGAGAGGCTAAGGCAGAAGAATCACAAGCTTGAGCCCTGCTTGGGCAATTTGGTGACTTTAGCCAGACCCTGTCTCAAGATTAAAAAGGGCTGGGGATGTAACTCATTGTGAAGGCTGTGGGTTCAATCCCCAGAACCACAAAACAAAACAAAGCAAAACAAAACAAAACAAAACATAGTGATGATAATAATTTGTTTCTAAAAGTGACTGAAATTCGCTATGATCTAACTTAAATGCCTCAAAGATGCTATCCTAGCAATAAAAATTTTTAGGAAAGAGACAAATAACTTCTGCAAAAGCCATCATTTGCCCCACCCTGGGTAGTGAGAAGCCAAGTCCACTTGTAAAACATCTGTTTGGGGAAAATACAAAGATTCTTTCTTGCCCATTTTCAAGTTACTACAAAAACAAGAATCTCCTCTTTCTTCAACATCATGAATCGGCAAACTGGAACCTGTTGCTCAAATCCAGTTCAACATCTGCTTCTGTAAATAAAGTTTTATTGAAATACAACCTTACCCATCTGTTTATTATTATCAGATATTTCAGAGTAGCTGAAATGCAGACTGTATGGGCATGAAGCTAAGTTATATTTACCAGTTAGCTATTTTACAAAAATGTTTACTGATCCTGACTATATGAATAGAATTTTCTTTCTTCACCATTGATGATAAAAAATGGCTTTTGAGGAATTATGCCACATTTCTATAATAATACAGGATTGCATCTATTTTCTCAAATCTGTGCTGTCTCTTGCCAAGTTACTGTTATGGTTTGTGTCTGGATGTACCATCAAACCGTCATGCGGTCATGGGGGCAGATTTTTCAGAGGTGGCTGAATCCAGAATGTGTGATTGATTTTGTAGTGCAATGCTGAGATTAAGTTTGGTGATTGCTCGATCAGTCCACTGGTTGGATTGGCACTGCCCTAATCTCCAGTAGATGGGATACAATATAAGAGACAGAAAGTGTCTTGTTTTGCTCTCTAGCTTGTTGCTTTTGCTGTTTTCTGTCACCATGAACTGTTGTCCCTCTTACATGTGCCACCCTGCCTTGGAGCCAGCCATTCATGGATTGAAACCTCTACAAACTGTGAGGTAAATAAACCTTTCTTCCCTTCACTTGTGTGTCTTGGGTAGGGTAGTTTGTCTCAGCAACAAGAGAAAAGTAACTAACATACTTATCAAACTCTGTTGTCTTTTTCGTTTTCATAACTTTGGACAGAGCATGAATGACATAATATGTGCCCAACGTGTATATTGGGTCAGAAACAAGGACTCAGAACCTGAATTTGTGAGATTATAGGAGTTGAAGGAAATGAGTAAATCCTCTGACCTTCACTTTCTGTGTCCATCCTAGAAAGACTCTGCAGGCCCAGGTAAGAGGATTTCACAGCAATGGACCATTTGCGATTGTTTTTCATCTTTTTAAAAAGTTTTCCACTTCCTGGCTCTACTTCATTGTGATTAAAGATACATTGGTTAATGTATCGCAACACGAGCAGTTGCTAGGAAATGCAAATTCAAACAAGATACCACTTTATACCTACTAGGATAGCTATAATCCAAAAGATAAAGAGTTGGAAGAGGCTGGGGCATAGCTCAGTGGCAGCACACTAACCCTAGCATGTGTTAAGCCCTGGGTTTGATTCCCAGCACTGCCAAAGAAATCAGCGCTGGGAAGGGTGTGGAGAAACAGGAATCCCCAAACACTGCTAGTGAAATTGTGACCTGGTGCAACGTTTTGAAAAATAGTTTGGCAGGTCCTTAAAAAGTTAAAACACAGAGTTCCCATATGACCCAATAATTCCACTCCCAGCTGCATACTCAAGGGAAATGAACACATATGTACACACTTACCCATGCGTGTTAACAGCTGCATCATTTCTACTAGCCACAAAAGGAAGAAGCAGCAGCTCAAATGCCCATTCACTGGAGAAAATAATGGAATGGATAAATAAAATCCAGTCTATCCATACAGGAGGATACTTATTATTCAGCTATAAAAAAAATGAAATAGCAATACTGGTTTTGCATGGATGAAAACTTGAAACATATGCTAAGTGAAAGAAGTGACTAAATCTGAGCCAGGTGCCTCTAAGCATTTTTCTCAACTAGGCCTCATCCCTCCATTTGTCCAGTGTTTACACAGCCCACTTTTATCAGGATCCTCACCTCAAAACTTGATCAAGTCAATATCTCACCCACAATATCTGATCAAATTCTTCACCCTTCACCACCTCCAGGAGATGTCTGATCATGCTGGTCTGTTGTCCACAAGAACCCTGTTAGAATTAGGGGTGTAGCTCAGGGGTAGAATATGAGCCCTGAGTTCAGTCCCCAGCATAAGAAGAAGAAAGAGAATTCTGTTAGATTGGTTTAGCAAGAATTCCCTTCTACCCTTCACGTCTCATCTGAATAACTGTCTGTCTACCTGCCCACACCCCTGCTCCTGGGCCATAAATCATAATTTGTCTTTGTTTTATTTGGAATTAAGCCCAGTCTTATGCTGAGGTCTCTTTCTCCATATTGCAGCCATTTCTGAAGAAAAATCTCTTTTTACAGTTTTAGCTACTGTCTGTCTCTGGCTTTCTTTAACAGAATTCAGGGCACAAAGAACCACATATTATACAGCTCACTTTATTTGACAAATACAGAGTAGGAAAATCTATAGAAAGTGGATTAGTTCTTGTCTAGGGATAGGGAATTTAGGGGTCACGGACAGCTTCCATGGGTACAGAGTTTCTTTTTGAGGTGAGGAAAACATAACATTGACTATATTAATGGCTGCATAACTCTGAGCATATTAAAATTGTACTTTAAATGGGTGAATTGTATAATAGGTGAATCATATCTTAATATAGCTGTTAGAAAAGGTGCATTAGTTATATCTTTTGGGTAGGAAGAAAATTAATGTTCTGGATTTAAAATAGAACAATATATGACAGTGCATATTATGACTCTGTAAAGTACTAAGTAGCTCTAACAACTTCTCTAGAGCTCAATAATTCACAAAATATTTTCAGATATTTGTCTGAATGTGACAACTAGAAATTACAACTTCTACTTCTGAGCATGCACCCTGGACCAGGTAACATTCTGAGTACTGTGCGTACATTATTATCTGTCATCACAGCTCTACCTGCAAATTACTAATGATTATTCCTATTTTGCAAATGAGATAAAAGGTTTAGTAAAAGTAAATGGCTTCCCCATCACTAAAAAGTTGTAGACATATTTTCCTATCTCTAATTCATATGTTATATATTTTTAAGGAATCCATGTTTTTGAGGATTAAGGGAAAATGTGTTGACAATAAGCAGGAATTCATAAAAGGTTCATAACCTCCATCAGGTTACTGAAACTGGAAGTGAGCTCATACTGCCTGGCAAGCATTCAGAAAATTTCAAACATCAGTTGTTGCGCTTATTATTAATCTACAAATCTGGTGACCTTTTAGCTTGTTTTGTCTTTTGTGAACCTTTCACAGGTTTTGACGCTAGTGACTATGACCCCTTCCTAAAACCATGTGTTCCCAAGACTCTGTGACGCTGATTTTCTCTTAACCCTCTGACATTTCATCAGTTTCTTAAAAATCACACCCGAAGTATAATTCATGAAGGCAAAAAAGTGATAAGCTGAACTTCATCAAAATTATAAATATTGGTAATTCAGAATATACCTTTAAGAAAATGAAAACGATGAGAAATAATATTTGAAGTTCTATTATCTGATAAAAGATATATAACTAGTGAGTGCATATAAACATCGTATAGTTCAATAAGAAGACAATCCAATCAACAAATGGGGAATGATTTGAAATAATAAGGTGTGAAAAGATGCATGAGTGGGTAATAAGTATAGGAAAAGACGCTCTGCAACATGCATTGCTAGAAAAAGGCAAACAAAACTCTGATGAGGTACAGATTCACCGGGGTGGTTGTAAAGAAGATAGTAGATTTCCTCCGTGGGATGGCAGGGCCTGCGAGCAGAGTCCAAGCTCTGGGCTTCCCCATTAACTCGGGGATGGCCAGGTCTTTGAGAGGAGTTGTAAGGACACATTTCTTTCTGGAGTAGACTGGCAGGACCCCCAAGACCTGAGACACAGGACAACAGCCAGGCCCCAGGTGCATGGGCGCACACACAACCTTGGGGGGCAGGGTAATTAACAAGACCAGAAGAGTGGAAGTGTCTGACGCAGCAGCAGCAGTGAGGAGCCAGCTGTTGAACTCTGGAGAACTTCACCGGCAGAGGTCCAGTCCCAGGCCCCACCTCCAGAGGCCAAGGTCAGCTCCATACCCAATGCATTTCTGGAATTAATATGGACACTATCACAGAACTGTGAGCACCAGAGGCATCTTACTACTTTCCTTCTTCCTGGTTTGTCTCATTGGCTATGCTTTTCCTGTCTGGCTGGATGCCATCTTGTTTTCTTCAGTATTTAGTAGTCATTTTTGTATTTGGGGTTTTATTTTTTACTTTTCTATTTTTCTCTCCTCTTTTTCTTTCATCTCCCTTGTCTTCTCTTTTCCTTTGGCTCATTTTCCTTCTCTTCTCCCTTCTTTGTTCCATGTTCAGGTCTCTTATCTTTGTTTTCCCCCTTTTCTATAGACTCACTTTCTCTCTTCCCTCAACTGCTCTTGAATTTAAACTTTCAAGAGAGGAAACATTACCTCTGCCCTTTCTGACTACCCCTTTGTGTTCCATTTTCTTCTTTCTTCCTGTGTCCTCCAGCTTCCCAATCTCAGGTGATCGGCCTTTCATTTCCAGCCCTGATTCTACTATATTTGACCTCACTCATCACTTTGGCCCACCCCCTAACCATGTTAACCCCCCGCTCCTGACAGAGGGAAAATCACCTGCCTAAGGCGGAGGTCACTGCACACACATGCACAGTCTACCTTTGATTTTGTTACATAATTTCAGAGTTTACTCCCATGGTCAGAGGTAACAGGTTAATCAGTAGTTAAGGTGTGCTTGAAACTATTGTTATTACTAACAGTACTAGTTTAGCTAGGATGTCATACATGTTATAAACAGTTTTTCTCCCCTGTATAATAACACTGTGACTGTATGAGGTCATAATCACCACTACAGCCCAGTATCAAAGGATTAGGAACTGAGCCAAAGAGTAATCTTGCATCCTTTACAAATTGGGAGGCTAGGGCCTTTGGATACATATAAGAAACCACCTACATCTAGAAGACATCCCTTAAGAACAGACAGCCTCTGAGGAAACCTAAATACTAGTGATAAAGCTATACAGTGATCCTTCACCTATCACAGGACTTATATTCCAGAGACCCCTGCAAAAGGTGAAAATCCGTGAAGTAGTGGCATTATATTTATCTTACTATTTATATATTTTAAGGCTTTATAAACCCTTCCCACACTCATAGAAACCTTTCCCACTCTCTTATTAACCTTTCCCACACTGTTATAAACATTTCCTATGCTCTTAAACATTTTCTACATTCTTAAACCTAC